>NQII01000264.1:335020-370798 GCA_002778355.1 Clitarchus hookeri
CCAGTGACCACAGTGGTAGATAAGAATATAAAAAAAACACGACCCAGCTGATGTCGAATATGGGGATTTCCCCCTTCGCTCTCGGCGGTTTCGTTTAATCCGCGACTGAGGGTAGCAGGAACTAATTAATTAAATGTCGGCGTCATGCCTCCAGCGACAGGACGATAACAAACAATCACATCCACGCGCACATCAATCAAACACGGAGCCGCGCGGGGTAACACGCTCGCTGTGTTAACGCCGGCCATCTTGAGTGCCGCTGCGAGGGACAAAACAA
This sequence comes from Clitarchus hookeri, assembly GCA_002778355.1. Taxonomy (NCBI): domain Eukaryota; kingdom Metazoa; phylum Arthropoda; class Insecta; order Phasmatodea; family Phasmatidae; genus Clitarchus; species Clitarchus hookeri. The sequence continues at coordinate 335,298 of NQII01000264.1, forward strand.
ACGTCACTTACACTCGTCATCGGCGCGTGTGTTTTTTTTCTTCATCGGCAGGGAACGTAATTCATGCACGAACCGGCATATTATCAGTCAATCCCATTGCATCCGCGATTGTCGTTATTTAAACTTCTAACCTCCCAACCGCAGAGTATAAAAATACACGGACGCTCAGGGCCACCCAGTTTCCGCGGAAAGATTCCACGGGAAGCTGGACTTCAATATCCTCCTTGCGCGGCTGCAGATTCCCCTCCGTCATTGGCCGTGCGCCTTCGTCGAACACAAATTGGTATTCGACTGGGTCAACGAGAATTAAGTTACTCCGGTACCGGACGTCTGTGATTCGCGGGCAGGCAGCTAACTAGCGCAGCAGTTGAAACAATCCAATCGCGAAAGTGGATCTGAGTTCAAGTGTATTTGAAATACAACTTGGCTGACAGGAATTATTTTCGCGAGAATTGGGTGGCCCTGAAGATGCGAACTGGCGTAGAGGTTTCTCTGGCGTGGGCGTACACATTCTCTGATAGGCCGTGGAAGGCTTTGAGAACTGCAATGCGTCTGATTGGCTACTGCACGCTGCGAAAGTCTTCCGGCTTGCGTGCAGTAGCCAATCAGGCGCTGGCTGGCTCACGGAGTTCCGACATTTTGCTGGCCAGTGACGGCTGTAGTCGGCGTTACAAGAGGCTGTTTCGCCACTGTATTCCGTGCCCCCCCCGGCCATTATTTCGTGCCACTAGCTTTTAGTATATTTTTATAGCGTTGTATTTCTTAACATCCTCGATTAGGGTTTCTTTAAATATTTTTTAAATGAAATGTATTTATGTGTATATATAAGTAGGAGGATTCGTGAGGATTGTAGAGGATTGAGGAGGAGGATTGCTAAGGATGGTGGAGGATTGAGGAGGAGGATTACTAAGGATTGTGGAAGACTGGAGAGGAGTATTGCTAAGGATCGTGGGGGATTGGTGAGGATTGCGAAGAATTGTTGAGGAGTATTGGTGAGGATTATAGAGGATTGTAGAGGAGGAGTACAGAGGATTGGTGAGGAGGATTGCGGAGGATTGGTGATAACAGTGGAGGAGGCTTGCTAAAGATTGGCAAGATTTGCGGGGCGATTCCGAAGGAGGATTGCTGATTAGGAGGAGAATTACTGAGGAGGATTGCAGAGGACTGAGGAGGAGGATTTGAGAGGATTGTGGAAGATTGCAAAAGATTGGTGGAAAAACAAGTCTATAAATATTTTTTTTAATGTTTCATAATTTAAAAAAAATTTTAAAAATTGTTAAGGTTCAAGTTTATCCAAGATTATTGGAATGAGGTCAAGGTCACATATTTGAGATCAAGGTAAAGGTCACCAAGATCGATCATGGTGGTTTGAGTCATCAGTGGTACATAGGTGTTGAAAATGTAAGCAAACGACAAACGAAAAAGCCAATATTGCGAGTGGAGTGATTCTGCAGAATGAACATAGGTGAGGGGGTAGAGGAAGGGATTGTTAATACAATGTCATTGATGGGAGGGGCGTCAGTCGGCTGCTGGATGTGGTGCTGTGCGGGACCTCTAAAAATGTAAGTTTTGAATTATAATTTTTTATTTTAATTTCTAATAACACTTTTTAAAACTAATTTTTATTCAGGTTTTTTAAATTTATCATAATTTTTTTATAAATTTTAATGAATAGTTTATGCATACCTTTTTTAAGATTTTTGGCGATATTTTCGGATTAAAGGGCAAAGGTCACTGGGGTCAAGATCAACCAGGTCAAGGTCAAAGGTTTAAGTTACCGAATCCAACATGGGGATCATGTCAGTAAANTTTTGAATTATAATTTTTTATTTTAATTTCTAATAACACTTTTTAAAACTAATTTTTATTCAGGTTTTTTAAATTTTTCATAATTTTTTTATAAATTTTAATGAGTAGTTTATGCATACCTTTTTTAAGATTTTTGGCGATATTTTCGGATTAAAGGGCAAAGGTCACTGGGGTCAAGATCAACCAGGTCAAGGTCAAAGGTTCAAGTTACCGAATCCAACATGGGGATCATGTCAGTATAGTAATATGCTCACCGTCTTGTATGATTTTTTTCGATTTTTTACAATTTATCCTCGATTTTTTGTTTTCAAGGTCAATGTGAACTTGGTCAATGGCATCCAACATGGTGGTACAAGTCATAAGTGTAATTCTTAAATCGATTTTTTTCAAAATGTTTGTGATTTTTTAAAATTTTTTGACTTCAAGGTCATTCAGGGTCAGAGCATGGGGTCAAAGTGAAGGGTAAAAACGATTCCCCTAAATCCTTCCAATGGTTCGTTTTTGCAAATAAGGGGATCGTTCTTTGCAAATGGGGGGATTGGTACTTTTTGAGGGGAAGATGGAAATTTTAAAGGAAAAAAGGGACATTGAAGATGGCGGTGGGCCCCTGGAGCCTGTCCCCCGCCCCTTGGCCCATAGTTCCCATTATAATTTTATTGTTGGCTTACACAATTACTTCAATTAAATATGATCACGGGTTCGAAAAAGAATTAGTGAAATGGCTAAAAAATATGTTTTTTAGGATTTTCCTGCCCGTTTTCATTAAGGGAAANGGGGTCAAAGTGAAGGGTAAAAACGATTCCCCTAAATCCTTCCAATGGTTCGTTTTTGCAAATAAGGGGATCGTTATTTGCAAATGGGGGGATTGGTACTTTTTGAGGGGAAGATGGAAATTTTAAAGGAAAAAAGGGACATTGAAGATGGCGGTGGGCCCCTGGAGCCTGTCCCCTGCCCCTTGTCCCATAGTTCCCATTATAATTTTACTGTTGGCTTACACAATTACTTCAATTAAATATGATCACTGGTTCGAAAAAGAATTAGTGAAATGGCTAAAAAATATGTTTTTTAGGATTTTCCTGCCCGTTTTCATTAAGGGAAAATATAAAAGTACATAGATCCTTTTGATGACAGCTGTGTTTGTTTCGCACTTAAATTTCGTAACCTTTTAATCTATTTAAATAAGCTTGCACAATTCAGCCAAACACAAATTTTAACATAAATAAATAGAATTTCTCCTTTTACCGCTAGTTTATATGTGGCCTCTTTGGAACACCAGCGCACCTTGCGGCAGAAAGTTACGCCAAACTCTCCCTTAAACAATAACACGTTGTTCCTAACCTAAGTAGAATAAACCTTAGCCATGACGAAAGAGCCGGACAGCCCTTCACGTACACGACAGGTGACAACACTAAGCGAGCGCGTGGAATGATTTTGTTTGATACACGAGTGACAGCTATTATTTCAATGCTCTCGCTGTGAAATCTTGAACGACGGCAGAGTATTGGTGTCTACCAACTCAGCCTAAACCATTTTATAACGAATGAATATAAGAGCTTGCTGATGTGTGGGCAAGGCGCACTGGAAAACAAGGAGATTATGTCAACAAATAATGTATCTGTCTTTCCTAAAACTTGGTTAAAATAAATTTTACAACCAGAGTACGAATAATATTTTTTTCACCGTCGCACTTCCATGATAAAATCTCATNGATACACGAGTGACAGCTATTATTTCAATGCTCTCGCTGTGAAATCTTGAACGACGGCAGAGTATTGGTGTCTACAAACTCAGCCTAAACCATTTTATAACGAATGAATATAAGAGCTTGCTGATGTGTGGGCAAGGCGCACTGGAAAACAAGGAGATTATGTCAACAAATAATGTATCTGTCTTTCCTAAAAGTTGGTTAAAATAAATTTTACAACCAGAGTACGAATAATATTTTTTTCACCGTCGCACTTCCATGATAAAATCTCATNTTGGTTAAAATAAATTTTACAACCAGAGTACGAATAATATTTTTTTCACCGTCGCACTTCCATGATAAAATCTCATTATTTCGTTTACCAATCTATTTTCAGATACAGATTGTAATTTCTGTATAAACATTAATACTACTATAGAAAAAAATACACACATGTTAACCCTAGGAATTGTACTTCACAAAAAAAAAGTAATTCAAAGTTTAGCCCATATAGGTTTAGTCGCTTACGCATGAACATCAAATACGCATACAGAAAATTCTTCACCATAATTTTTATTCACAAAAAAAAAAAAAACGTAACCTCGTCATTTTGGGTCTACGGTTTGGGAGCGAGAATTTTAAAACTTAGGCAATCAATTAGCAAATTAGTTAAGTTGCACTGTGTTGTCACATGCCAGTGCAAACAATACTGAGCGTCCGTGTTGCACTGGTATTGTGAGTCCAAGAAAACGTTAATAAGATTAAAACGCCCTCATCTCTGGAGTGGCGGTGTAACTGCTCGGGATGAGAGTGGCGTTACGTCTGGTAGTCGGGGGTGAGTTTTGTCGTGAAGATCCGACGAGACAAGGAAAGAAAATCAGAGAAATTGGATTCGCTGAGCCTGAAAGCGCGTCGGTTACTGCCTCATTAAATCTAGTCCCCATGTCCTCGGTTGTGGGGGTGTTCTGTGCGAAGGATACTTATGGCGAGAGCTGGACACGGTAGAATATCGGTGGACAGCGGAAACAGAAAATTGCGGAAACATTTAGTGCTAAAATTAGTCTACAAACAGTGTAGTATCTTGCTCTCTTTTTCCTTGGCTGGTGAATTTTTAACGCTGCTTAACCACTGAATGCTTCAGACTTTAGGCTGTTCGCAGTTATCTGAGCACTTTTGAGATCAACCTTTGAAAAATGTCACTGCCTCTATCTGCATATACACCGAAGAGCCAAAATAAAAAAACTGGTATAGGCGTGCGTATGCAAATAACAGACGTATGGAACCAATCAGNTATACACCGAAGAGCCAAAATAAAAAAACTGGTATAGGCGTGCGTATGCAAATAACAGACGTATGGAACCAATCAGAGTAACGCGATCCGGTCGGCAGCTAGATCGGTTACTGCTGTTACAATGGGCAGGTTATCAAGATTTAAGTGAGTTTGGACGGGGTGTTATAGTCGGCGCACGAGAGATGGGACATAGCATCTCCGAGGTAGCGATAACATTTGGATGTTCACGTACGACCATTTCTCGAGTGTACCGTGAACATCGGGAATCCGGTAAAACGTCACATCTTCGACATCGCTGTGGCCGGGAAAAGATCGTGAAAAAACGGGACAAACGACGACTGGCGAGAATCATTAAACGTGACAGACGTGCAACCCTATCTCAAATTGGCGCAGATTGGATTTGTGGACTGCCCTGCAGGATTCACGGTGTGAATTGCCTCCTGCATACCTTCAGACATTAGTCGAGTCCATGCCACGTCGTCTTGCGGCACTTCTGCGTGCTCAGGGGGCCCTACACGATATTAGGCAGGTGTACCAGTTTTTTGGGTCTTCAGTTTTTTTTAACGGGCACATTGACTTGCATGCGCGTGGTAAAGTTGGCAACGACGCGGAGCAAAAGCTGTTCCTTGTCTAAGCATTGAAATTAAATGGTCCGTTAAACATTTGTGAATACTGAAATTATTTCTTTTACTTTACATTTTCTTAATACATGTGAGAGTAAGAATAATTTCACAGTCTCACTTGGCCCACGCATGAATAAAGAGACGAAGCCGATGACATTGTTAATTTTTCATATGGCGGAGGAATACACAATGTACTTACAAGTGTATGTTCAGCAGGGCTTTGAAGAGTATTCAGTTTACCGCGAACAGCTTATACAGAATCTAAACCACAAAGTAGATAAGCAAAGAGCGATTAAATGTCGTGGCGGTTCCTTTGACATGGGTGCTTTTATTCTCTGATTAGCTGCGCGAAGCTCTAGGAACGTGTCTTGTGAATGATTGGCTGTTGCATGCTGCGGGAAGGTTCCCTACAGGCTGCTGACTGGCAATTACGTCACCAGGCACTCTCAGGCGAACAGCGTCCCAACATTTTCCTGGCCAGTAACGCCATTTTGCTGGTGTGTGCGGCTGGAGTTTACGGTATCAGCGGCTGCCCAACCTTTGTATTCCTGACTACCCTGTGACACCAGAATTGTCACTGATAGAGTGAAATTGGGACACTTAGATGAGATCCAACACCGCAAGAAAAAACGGGAGACAAATGTAAAGTATTGTGTGTGCTAGTCATTAGTTAACATTTCCGGCGTTGATTCGCTCACTCTTGTGTATCAATGCCTAGTGTGGTAAGTGACTTGCCTGCGTATTACATGTCTCGTGTAAGTTTCTGCACTCCTTGTTAGTGAAGGGAATGACGTATGCTCACACCACCCAGTACACAGCACGTGACTGATTGGTTACGAAAAGCAAGTTCGAGAAAAGTACAGATCATCCAAAATAATACGTGGTAGCAATTACTGGATATACTACTAAGTGCGTTAAGAGATGACAGTTCATTCCATTATTCGACTTACGAGACTTCAAACTCATTATTTCGCGTTACAGACGGCACCATTCCAGACTTCATAGACCTTTACATACTCGAGCAGACGTCATTTGTCCACTGGCTGCTGCCCCATACATAACTCATTCTCCTTGTCCACTCCGCCACACAGAATTAAGCCACCCGAGTTCTGAGTGTTCGCTATTGGCTCAAGGTCCTGCAGAATTATTACAGGTGTTCCGAAAGTACTAATTTTTTGTATGATATATATATATGTATAATAACAATAATATACACATACGTTATAATATATCAGGGATCAAATAACAACTGAAATTGANCCCTGCAGAATTATTACAGGTGTTCCGAAAGTACTAATTTTTTGTATGATATATATATATATGTATAATAACAATAATATACACATACGTTATAATATATCAGGGATCAAATAACAACTGAAATTGAGCACTATCTACAAAGAAGTTATAAATAAGGCCCCGGAAATTAGGCGCTTTGAGTGACCTATATACCCTTTGCACAATATCCTGACGCATACTTGAGTAACAACTGCGAGTAGCCACATTTACTCTAAACCAAGCAGCGTCTTTTTTTTCTCGCGGACGTGTTATTGGCTCTGAGTCTTCCAAGGCGCGGTTAATAACGTTGGAAAAATCGCAAAAGTGGCGCAAATGTAACTGCGTTTGAAGTTTAGCTTGTTGTGAAATGAATCTGCGAAAATTGTTCGGGCCCTTGATTACGCATCAACTGGCGATGGTTTCTGATTGTGCTCAGAAATTTCCATAAATTTTAGGCTACTTGTGTAGCATCCGCAAGCAAATGCATCTGGGATGTACGAACATTCAGGTCGGACTTATTTAGATACAGTTAAGGCAAGCCAAGTGATTTACCTATATTCAGCTCTGCATTAACAACACTTGCTCTGACATACTCTGGACACTCTTACTTGCATCAAAGGCTAGCTGTCGGGCAACATACAGCCGACTGTTACATTCTCATGTTCTTTCCTAGATATCATAATATACAATACATCCGGTTTATTTAAAAAAAATTACAGTGGGCTTCTTGAAAGTTGTTGGCAATGTAATATCACGTCTCCTAGGACTCCAATGAATGGGTACGTAATAGAAGTACTGTTGGAGAAAGTCCAATTTAACTCTGTTGAATTAACGTGGCAGAGTATTTCATGAGAAGTACTCAAGGTGTAATGTCCAAGTGCCTCGCTGATGCTATTACAAACACAAAGCAGGTCATCGCTGGCGAAAGGGCACAGAAGGACGTCAGGGAAAGAGATTGGTTCTATTTGAGTCCTGGCGCTATGTCCTCGTCGCAGCAGGCATCCTCCCGTCTTCCCCCCCCCCAGCTGCTTCATCAAGTTCGTAAAGCCCTCTCGGCAGTAACTGTTAGTGCGAGCGAGCGAGGATGACAAACAAAGTTGAGCGATACTCGACGTCGTCCCGGGGGACTTGGCGAGATGTCGCCGCTCTTGCCTCGCTTCTCTTCCGCACAGAATACATAGCTATACAGAGATGCAACATCAGTTTATACCGTGAACTCCAACTCGATACGCCAGCAAACTGCCTTGACTGGCCAGCAAAATGGCGGAACGTCGTTCGCCAGTCAGCGCCTACTAGCCTGCCGGCAGCCGAGCCAATAGGGAACTGTTCGCAACATTTACTAACCAATCGGACAGAAGGCGCGTTCTGAGGTACTCGGCGCGCAGCTAATAAGGGCGTGTTTACCAACTGATCGCAATTTGCAAGGCAAGCCCTGGACGAATCTGAGCCAACAACGTGCCAGAAGGCTAGATTGTCCTCAAATGAATTTATGGAATTTCCTAGTCTCTACCTATAAACGGTTCCTAGTGTATTCGACTCTTGACATTACACATCAGTTTCTCTTTTCAGGTGTTTGAACAGAAGAGAGTTTTGGTAATAAATGCACGCATTTCCCGCGATATACCGCAAGCACAGTGCACGACTGCAGCTATTCTCAGCTGAATGGACATGTTTCTTTGTGAAAAGGCAACTTAACCTGCTTTTGGCCCTGTACAAACAAGTATTTTGTTGGCTGGAGCAAAATTTTCTCTCAGAGTAATGTATTAATAATTAATTTTGAGAGGAATAATTTTCCAGCTTCGAAAGCATGTAAACATAATGACAATAATTAACTATTAGCTTTATAGCAATAGTGTTCTTGAGAAATTTTGCCATACGAAACGATGCAGTTTGACAACAACAATCCCAGCAAGCCTCAATGATGCAAGGAGTCTTAATAATTTTGATTTTAGGGAACTCGTTGCTTCACAAGAGTTTAAATTTCCAAACCAACTGAGTTAATATAAATGTTTCCTTTTATTTTTGTTTTGGATCCAGTACTACAACGTTCTGATAAGAACAGAAATAATTGAATGTGTTTGAGCAGTGTAAATGTCAATGTGCGGACGGCGAGTTCTCGTTGGTTCTGGAAATGTTTTCGTCCGGTTGGTAACACCGCGCGTGATCTGCTCTTGCACTCTGCGCGATCTGCGGCCAAAAGTAAATCACATTAAAAGTTTCCTTTCGGCTGTGACAGGCGGCGCGGAAGTGAAACTAGTTATGGAGTGGAAATGAATTTGCGCCCGGCGCAGCGGCGAAGGTTGAGGCGGACAGGTATCCAGAAACATTAATGAAGTTTATCACGGCTGCCAACTTCTCGCAATTCGTTCCGCTGCTAGTGATTGGTATTCGAGGGAGCATGAGACCACCTTCCTACGCTCAGGTGTCGCGAGATTGGCTTTCTTCCTCACCGCCAATTCCAGAAGAATGGAAGCTCATAACAATTTGCTAGACGTGACCACACACACTATTAAAACAATTTACATGAAAATGTGGAAATTTTCTTGCGAAAATTTTCCGAATGTCTTCATTACTCATAATACGCTCCATCTGCAAAGTTTTTTAATACCGTAAACGATTAGAAGTAATAGCATAGTTTCTTAAACCCACCTATCGTCAGTAACACAATTTACAAAAGAAGGCCTTTGCCTAACTTTTTGCCATTTATGGAATTAACATTTTTCATTGCTTTGGTGAATTTAATTCGTTCATCTGAAAAAAAGTTATATTTTTATTAATAAGTTGTATGAGCAGTCATAAAAGTTACCAAGAAAAATGGTTGAAATGTTGACTTAGCAGAGGTTTGAACACGAATTTGTTCTTATTTGAAGGTCGCAAGAAAAATGTATTTACATCCTGATAACTTAAGACGATATTTATTTCACTATCTCGTTATCTTGTTTAAACGCTTAAACAATATTTTGTGGCACACGCTAAATGTGTTGTTTGTATTTACCATGCCAATTTTTGAAGTTATACTTCTTTTGGTGCTTTGAGGGTAAAAGTTTAGTGTGCAACGGAAGTTGCGTGCGCACAGTGTAACGAAGTTCGGCAGTGAACGTGGTAGGGGTATGACCCAACACTGAAATACAAATTGTTATATTTGCCTAGTAACAGAGCTTAAGAGTATTATGTCTCACACTTAGGTTTCTGAAGTTATACTTCTTTTGATGTGTGTCTTTCTTCGGTCATTTTATCGTTTTCCTATTTACATAAATTATTTCCATACGCAATACAATTTTATTTTAGTCACGCGAAAGAAGTATAACTTCTAACGCGCGTACATGTGTTGCTCTGACTATTAACGTACATGATTCGCTTCCGAAAAGTTACGTATGTGTCAACCAAACATAAAAGTATTAGGAAACCTCAGAGGTTTGAAGACTACCTTGGCACGTAATCACCATCTCTACCAATCATAAAGAACAAACTAACTAGAGTTTCATTGAAGATAAGTTTGCTCAAAAGTTTTTTTTTTACTATTTTCCAGTGTGTCTACCTATCGTATTTAATCTGTCGAAATGTCATGTAGCCTCAACGGGCACTTATCTTACTTTCATAGTAATTACTGGAAAATTTAATTTTTTTGTGCGCATTTGGTTTCGCAATACACGTCCTGAGCGCTAATCGACTGAAAATGTGAACCAAATTTACAAAACTGCTATGTCATGGTTTTCAGAAGTCTATATTTATTCAAAAATATGAGTCACAGGGCACCCATGACATTGCAAAGTTCACTGAAGCTGTTTCATGAATGAAAAAAAAAAATCACATTGTGAAATTTAAGCGTTCCTCAGGCCACTGTAATGGCATTAAATGTTACTTTCATAATTTTCACTCTTGTTGGTTGTATTGGACATTTTCTATTCCCGCAGATGTGCTGTATATGTATTTTCAGTATTTAGAGCTGGCCAATGACTACTGCATTGAAAATACAATTCACTTTATTTTCTGACACAAAAAAAAATTCTAAGTCCATTTACTATGCATAGATCACATGAGTTCTCGAAGAAAAAAATAATTTGTGTTTTCAGTGTCCTGTAGGCTAGAATCTACATGAGACCGCGTTCGCATTGGTACTTTTAGTTTACTAAAATGTCACGTGAGCCGAATTACTCGACTAAAATGATCACGCGTTTCGGTATTTGTAGGGATGATGGAAAATCACGAAAATGTTTGAGCCAACATATCCTCGATAACACTATAGCTGGTTTATCCTTTTATGTTTGGATGACCAAGGTTTTGACTCGTCTAAGTTCTTTGCAGGGCAATCAAAAACGTTCTTCTTTAGATTTATCAGAGTTCTCATTGGCCCAGTTAAATGGGATAGCAGCTTCATGCATGCATTACGGCAAATGAGAAAAGCAAATTGTCGGAATAATGTACAGTACGTTGGATCCTAGCAAACAGTCAACGTTTCCTGCGATAAGCCATCATATCTATGGATTTGGTTTCTTAGTATTTAATTTTAAACATGTAACGAAACTTATTAAAACACTAAATTACCAAATTTTAACCATTTTTGAACAAGCTACTATCGACAGCGTCCTCATTTAACGTTACTAAAAACTAAAATACTAATACACTAAATGGTCAATTCGATCACGGCCGGAGTGAATAAGTACACAGACGAAATGGTGTTGCTTTGATGTTAGAGTACCCATTCTCTGATTGGCTGCGCGAGACTCTGAAAACGGACCTTGTGTCTAATTGGGTACTGCATGCTGTGAAAAGTACCGTATTTTCAGGACTGCGGCTGGCGAATAGGCTACCAGGCGCTGATTCGCAAACGGCGTTACAACATTTTGCTTGCCAGTCATGCCACTTTACTGGCGTCGGCGGCTGTTTTGCCTCTGTATTCTGAAGTACTCTGTGATTATGTACATAACACTCGTGAAGGTTGTTGTCGGCGGGTCTGTACGCTGTGAAGCTCAATGCCCAGTGATCGCCATTGCAAGTAGCTGATTCGCAAACCCTTACTACTGTTGTGAGTAGGGTGCGAAAACATTTACGGTCTGGCTACACTTCAATATCCTACGCGCACACTTGCATCATTCATTTGGCTATTGGCCGCCTGTCTTTGGGTGAACCAATCAGAATTATCTTTCCTCGATACTGACCGTCCGTGATTGGCGGGCAGAAAAATTAAGACGCCTAACAATTAAAATTATCCTATCACAAAAGTGGTTCTGAACTGAAGTGTTTTGGAACACAAACTTCCCCTAAAAGCTTTTCGCGAAAAACGGGTGGTCCAAGTTAGGTTGCGAAAGTTTCACACGACTAGAACCGAACACAAAGCGCGCAGTTAATTAATTTTTTTGGTAATAACGAAATTAGCATTATGTCAGATGAAGGGTTTTGCCTAGCTACAGATATGTCCTGCGTCCAAGGCATCGAGACGGGCAAGATCTGAACCGACTCTGCTCGCTTACCAATTGATAGAGACCCGAAAATTTCGCGAGTTCATTTGAGGACAAGTTGAACTGCAGCCACGTTTAAATTTCAGTTTCCGCCCGCATTAGTCCACAGTTAGTTAGACAGTCCCAGAGCCTTCTTCGACCAATAATGAACGTGCAGGAAAAACGACGCTCGCATCCCATGCCACCTGGGAGCCTATTCTAAGTTTTCGTTCCGACGAAAGAAAGTTGGATCGAAACAGTTTCTCGTTCCAGCCTACTATTTGGTATTCTAAGTTTAAAACGACGGTAGTTTGACGTCACGAGTCGGTGGTGACGAAACAACTTCTCACGAGCAGTCGGCAGGCTAGAATTTCGTTGTTAACCAATATGGCGGGCGTCGGTATTAAATGTGGCCGTGTATTTCAATGACATGAAAATAATTATTGTGTAGCATAAAGTCAGTGCTGCACGTGTTTGTGTTGCATGGAGTTATAATTTTCCTACGCATACATTTCCGATACGAATAAGCATGACAAGATTGGGTATAACTATTACAAACTTGCATCACACACGTCCGTCCTTCTTAAACATTGTGCAAAACATGATACAGACTATTTTAGGCGTGGGATGTTATAACAAGCGCGTAAATGTACGAATACGCAACTATAAATATTTACCCAATTAACTCCTGGGGTTAAGCTGGAGCAACGGCCAACGGAAATATAACTGACGCTCGAATGCACAACGGATTGTGCAGTCTAGCTTGCTGCCGAATGAACACGCGAAATGACCGGGTCTATACCAATCGCCACATCGCCTCTACAAGCAGTGCGCTCGGCAGGTGTGCAACTGTTCCGCCGGGGACTCGTCTGAGCGTGGATATAAACGGCGACCCTGCATTCGTGGCGCGCTGTTAAAGAAAAAGATGCACGCGTATCTATAGACCGATCCGAACTCAATTTATCAAACATTAAGCAGGTAGAACTGGTGCTTGACCCGTCCAGAGCCAGAGTAGACATTTGTGTGCATTACGCACGCGTAGGTAACTTTCGGTCTGTACCGCACACTACGAAGCTCGATGACCAGTTATCTTACCTGTGGGCAAATGACTCGTAGGGGTAGTGAAATGCCGTGATTATATTTCAAGACAAGTGGTATTCCAAAACCCAATAGGGTCGTTTAAATATCTTGATTGGTTTAATTGCTTTTTTGGTGAGTGTTAACAGTATGCACGTGAATCACGCAGGAGCCGTGCCGATGTCGAACTCTGAGTCTTCTCAAGCTTTCTCAAGCAGACAGCAACCGATGGCAATATGCAAACTGCTGTTAGGTGCCTATAGTATTGAATTCAACCGTGCACTCATATTTTATCGCGGAAAATCACTACCTCTAATGATTCGCAAACCGTCTTTCTAGTCTAGGTCATAACTGGTTCGTATTACCGTAGTCGAACATGTAACCTACAGCTCATGCATTGGTTGTGACAACGAAACAAGTGTTGTGATGACTTAAGTACAGCACGCACAATAAAATGTTTGATTTGCAACACCCGAAACCGTAAATTAAAGTGGGCCAGAAATGGTTAAAACTCTGGTGTCAGGCATTTTCACGCAAAAAAATAAATAATTCTTGGAGTTGAAATTAGTATTTAAAACACTTCTTCGGAGACGAGTCGTTTCGTAATAGCTTTCCGTGTTTAGACGCAACCACATAATGTCCAACCGTCTTTGAATTGTGAGTTTTCTACCAATTCTCTGCAACGCACTTCACGCGCCAGCAAGACGGAGCCCTTAAGTACAGCACGCAACAAAAAAAAACCTTATTCGCAACACTGGAAGTAATATACCAAAGCGGGTTTAAAAGTGCTGAAGTAGGGGGTCTCTATGATGAGCACTGCGTAGCGAGTTGCACTCTCTACAATGTACCACGTTGTGATTGCACGGTTCGTGTTACCGTCGTTGGTTTTGCCTCGCCGAACCTTTCCGACGACTTTTTTTTTTGCTTCTTCGTTCTGCTTCATCGAGAACTCGAAACGCGCCGTTCGCAATCGGTCGGTTTAACGAAGCACGTGTATAGCACGATCCAGTCCGATCTATCGAGCACTTGATTGGAAATCGCGTTGGGTCTTTCTTCAGACTCCTCCATTCCCCTTGATCGCACCACCATCCCTTCTATATCTTTGTTCTCTTCCGGCAGCTTAACTGTCCTTCCAACCCCCGTTCTAAAGCAAGGGCTGGAAAATGTCGTTAACGTTCTCGGGCCTACTGTATTTGCGTTTGCAGATGTTGCAAAGAAGAAATATTTTCGTGGTTGACATACTAAAGGCTCTTGCCTACCTGGAGCTTTTTTTAGCGTTTGTGGGCGAGAATCGGGGGGTTGATAAGGGCGGCACTGCCACGTGCGTCAAGTGCGCCGTCGCCGTTAAGAGCAAGGCTCTCAACTGGCTTGCACTGTTATCGCCGTGCTGTGTGTGCCCAAGGGACTGTAAGCGGTGACTATTATTTTATTGGTGGAATATATGTAGGAAGGTTCAATACAGGGTCCTTGGGTAATTTTGTATGTACAGGTTGATTCTAAAACCATGGGACAAACATTGAGGGGTGGTAGAGCTCACTAAAACAAACAACTATTGTATAGGAATGCATCGGCAGAAGTGACGCGTTGAGGCACAAACACTAAAATAACACATTCAATGCAACACAGTGTTTATTTACAACGTCGCCGCTAAATGCCTTTTTACAGCAATGTTTATAATAATTGCTAAAAATTGCTACCACTGACAGTAATGCAAGCTAGGTAGCGTCGGTGGAGTGATTGGCGAACAGATTCAAATACGCTGGGCATTTCACGCACGCGTGCAGCCGCACAGGATAGTCGAGCGACGAGGTCTTCAATGGAATCAACTGGAGTCTCGTAAATGAGGGCTTTCAAATGCCGCCATAGGAACAAATCGAGACTCGATAAATCTGGCGATCGTGGTGGCCATTGGACTGGCCCACCACGCACTCAACGCCTCAACGCGTCACTCCCGCCCATATATTCCTATACAATAATTGTTTGCACGTTTGATATCTTCGTGCGCACATGCAGTTTCTCTTTGGTTATTTGCCGCGTGTCTTTGTGAAATACTTTTGCGGCATTCGACTGCGCCAGACAGAATATCTGTTACCGATAATCTGTGATTCTGTGGCAGGCACAAAACACCTGCATCAGTTAAAACCACCCACACGCGAAAGTGGATCTTAGCTGAAGTGTTTTGAAATACAACTCGAGAGAAACTCTTTTCCGCAAAAATCGAGTGTCCCTGGTTATTGGGAGAGGATCCAGCTTTTCACGAAAATTTTCCACCACTCGTGCTCCAAAAAAAAAGTACCACCTTACATAGTTCAGATCCACTTTCGTGATTGGGTGATAAAACTGGACGCGTCTTAAGTATCTGCCCGCGAATCACGGACCACCAGTGTCAGGGGAACATGTGAGTGAGTGAAGAGATTTGGCCGGCTCTTAACAACGAGGTCGTGAGAGCCGTTGAGGGTGATTGGGTGATTTAGGTGAGTATAAAGTAGCGCTGAAATGAAAGGGCGGGGGAAACGGGAGATCCCCGAGAAAACCCATTGACAAGCGGCATCGTCCAGAACGATTCCCACATGAGAAAATCCGGGAGTGACCCAGCTGGGGTTTGAACCCGGTTCACCTTGGCGGGAGGCGAGCATTCTAACCGCTCAGCCACCGAAGCCTCGTTAGAGTAACATAATTCTGATTGATCTAATGTGGTAAGAAAACTTTTTCTCCAAACTAAGGCAAATTCGCAAGTGTGCACAAAGAACACTAACGTCTAGCCAACACTTAAATAATTTCGCGAAAAACTGCTTGCCCTGTTCATTATTTAAAAATACTATGTGTACATGCAAGAGTGGGTATATTTAAAGCCAGGAAATTGTTTTTGTATTTGTTGCTTGTTTCTGGGTAAAAGCGCTCCAAGTAACTACTTTTTTGTAAGATGACGGAAGCGGCAATTCGTGCAAAAGCGACACCATGCGTCGAAAATCATAAAAGCAAAACAAGGAGAAGACACGAATGATGATTCTTATGGGACAAATAATTCCCTATATAAAAAATATGAAAACAAAATAAAATTTGCTTTAAAACTGTGTGACCGAAGCGGGCGAGTTCCTGACAGCTGACTATTCACGGCGCATGCGCCGGTGACTGCGAGAACATTACCGGTGTCATCCATGTGCATGGACAGACAGCCAACACATCATCGCAGCCGTATGAAAAATTCACAATTTCATTTTCGGGTTCTGTACTTTAATCACTAAAGAGCCAAGAACAAATATATACAATTTCGATGTTTATCTTCCAAACGACAGCCACATTCACCAGCGAAATGGCCAACACCACACGGAGTTAGTATCTAATTAGCGCTCAGAGAAAATGTGCCAGATGCCAACCTAAACAATACCGGCACTTGTTTGCAAGGCATTATTTGGTTTTCCCGCAACCTTATTGGTTTATTTTAAGACCGGAGACTTTGCAAAAGACGTTACGTCACGCGTTATTAGAGCAATCCATCTTCTGCACATGGATGATCATAATCCCGGACTTCCACTGTGACTATTGGTTTTTACAGGCCGCGCAATCAGCAGAGACCCGGGGATTTCGTGAATTAATTTCGCAACAAGCTATACTCTACAATCCTGTGTGTACCCTGGCCTCATTGGCTGATATTCTACTTCAGTTTTATCCCAGACCAGGTAGCTACTGATACGGTGCTCTTTTGTTTGCAGGTAGGTCATTGACTTCAGTTCAACCAGGGCGTAGCTGACAAACTGCGATAAACTTGAAAAAAAAAGAAGCACATTTACAGTCTAGCTTTTACTGAGATGAGTTCGCGGAATTTCCTGGGGCTCTAGCAACGAGTACACAGTTGAAAACAAAACATCAGGATGAATTTCAGTCAACGATTATCCCACACCAAGAATATATTACACCTCATTGTAGATCCAATAATTGTGCGAATATATTTGGCAGTAAGCTGTTTTAATTCATATTGCTATACAAACTCGTGTAGTTATCGTTTGCTCTCTAGCTACTAATAGAGTGAGAAGACTTTGTACCGTATTACAAATGACTTGCAGGAGCGAATCCAGTGTGCAGACGATATATTACCGTCACATTAGCATGAAGCCGGCATGTAAATGTTTTAAAACTGAAATGTAATATTATCCCAATTGTTTAAAATACTCATTTTATTTAATTAATATAATATTGTTTTTTTTTTTTAAGTTATGATTGACAGATGCTACGAATCTAAATTCTATACCTGAACCTGCGCAGCGGGGAATTCAACCTACCGTTTCCCCCGCATTTACATTCCTGCTTTGCTCCATACTCACCTCACTTCACTCCCACCGGCTTTCAAGGCCTTGAGGTCAAGAACCGCCCAAATCCCTCCACGTTCTACACTCCACACCTTTCCGCATTTGCACAGCGACCGCGAGGCTTGCGGCAAGGGCTCTGTCGTGGCAATTCTCGTCTGTGGTCGTGCCCATTCTGCGCCGGGACAAGTCAACAACGCTATTGACGGCAGCTAATCGCGTACACAAGTCGAGCTCTCGTCTACAAACGGACCACCTGCGTGGAAGCCGCGTCCCCGCCGAGCACGTTCAAACATCACTATTCCGCTTCGTCGGAGCGCAGAGTTTGAAAGGGTTAATTACACGGGAAAATTATATCTTCCGGAAGGGGAGGAGGAGGGGGATAAATTGGACTTCACCCAGCTAGGACGATGCTATCTGATATGAATAACGCCCTGGGCTTGCCATTGCGACTCCGTAATTGGGTTGTGAATGAGCCTGCGCTAATGGATATTCATTGATAACAAAACAGCGGGGATCGAGTTCGGGGGCTACAACGCCGTAATGCTCAATGACGCGGCGGCCACTCCGCAAAACCGTGTTTACGACGCTGCACGTCGGGCATGGTAAGGGGATTCCGAGTCGCTTTACTGCCCCCTACGAGAGGTCCGTCATCGTTAGGGATGGGTGGTTCTCGCGAGATCATTAACCTGCGGGCTAGGCTACGCAGTCGTCTGACTACACGAGAGCTTCGGGCCGTGTCCCAAGTTTAAACAATTCAGACCCAGTGCACACACTTGTGTATACTGAGCACGTGTAGGTAATTTTTGGTCTGTACTGTACACTGCGAAACTAAGTGACCAATGATCTTACCTAAGGGTGAATGATTCGCAAACCGTCATAATTGGTTCATATTACGTAGTCGAACACATAGCCTACAGCTCATTCATCGGCTGTGACAACGAAACAAGTGTTATGTTGAATTAAGCACAGCACGCATCATAAAAGTTTTGGTTTGCAACACCTGAAACCGTAAATTTAACATATCACGCTTATTGCGATCGCTACTTATTTGGCAACCAAAATTTTTCACCACTAGGTAAGCGCTAGTGTCTGCAAAGTAGCAGATTTTCTCTATTTCCTAAGTTGAAAAAAGAATAATTGTAATAATCATAAATTATATATAAAATAACTTCGTAACTATGTAAAATCTTTCTATTTTATTAATCACGTAGCTTAACATTTTAATTAAAAGTTACCATTTGGAACAGTGCGCACACCTACCAGCGGGAATTATCCCCATGTAAAACTCTCCCACAAGGAAACTCGTTTTGTTCCTAACCTGACTAAAATTAACCATAGAGGGGCTCACTTTGAGACAGGCTGGGTCACTTTGTGACACAAACGTTTTTCACTATTATTCAAATTTTCTTCCATTTCGCAGAGATTGTATCAAATGGTCTGTGGTTAAATTATTAGCAGCACTGAATATCTGAAACATCTAATTGAAAAAGGGGGACTATAAACTTACTTTTTTGTGTTAAAAAATCACCTCACATTTCTTAAAAAGCGTGCTGCACGTACGTAACTATTGTGGCTCGAGTATGTGACGGGCTCTTGGGGTCTACGATGCTGCCAAATTAATTCGTAAAATTGCCATACCTCTAGTGACGCGTGCAGTGAACAGGTATTAACACACAAGTGCTGACCGCGCCTTGACCATTTATAATTGTAACCAAATTAAATCATTCTAACTGCAAAAATCTGAAAATGTAAAAATAAATATAAAAAATTAAGGATAGCAATAAAAAAAAGATTCAGCATGAAACTAGCACGGTAATTTCGGTAACATAGATCTGTATCCTTTTTGAGACATCAAGGGCATCCTTTGGTGGGGGAAAAAATCACTTTATAAACTCGACATTAAATTACGGCAGAGCAATCTACATAAAACATGTGTTACATTTTAGAGCACCGAAACTTAACTAAGACCTTAGCTGGAATTTTACGAACAACAATATATAAGTTTTAAAATATTATACATTTACAAGTTTTTTTCTGCGTACTATGGCTACTAAAAATAAGTACCTTTATTAATTATCTTATTCAAGAATTCAGGTCATCTCCATCGAGAAACTCAAGATGTAGAAGTTACATAATTATTTACACTCTCTTACATCACCTTCATGCCTTTCCGTCGGATAAATGCATACATTGGTAACACTGGCATGGCTTACTGTGTGTTACCAATCCCCCCTCCCCCGAAAAAACCCCGGCCTACAGTCATTTCTCTGGAAGGTAATTAGTTCACATCTGTTAATGTTATCACTATATTACCTCAAAACATTCATGAATAAGCAGTATTTTAAATTAATATAAAATTAATGGGAAGTTCCCCCTTCAGCACCACTGCGTAGGGGCAGCGCGTAGGGAAATATTCGAGCCCTGAGCGTTGCTGCGCGGGTACCGCCCCTGGCAGGAATTTGGGGCGTTAGAGCAGAAGGGCGCGCGAATAGCGCAGCCATAAACAGAAGTGCCTGATCGTAAAGCGGAGAGATGGAGATGCTGAGCGATGCTGGCGGCGTGGGCTGGAGGAAGATACACGACACTTGTTCGGTGCGCATAGTCCATTACTCGTGACGTGCGAGAGAGCGTTGCCTGGCGCCGTGCCAGCGCAGCGCTCCGAACGCCGCGCGATGCAACTGCTGGCTCCGCCGGAAGACGACAATATTCTTCACAAATACGGGGCNGCTTTGGAACAAAAGTACAGTAGGCAGAGCGATCGCCTCCCGATAAGGCGAACCGGGTTCAGTTCCCGGATCGTGCCGGACGACGCCGCACTGTCAGTGGGTTTTCTCGGCGGTCTCCCGTTTCCCTCGCCCTGGCATTCCAGCACTGCTCCACGTTCACCTCGATCGCCCTCATCGGGTCTCAAGACCTCGACGCGGAGAGCTCTCTTCACTCACTCTTCCGCAGCCACGCGCGTAACGCACGCAGTGGACAGAAGCGTGAAACACGTGTCAAGGTCCCTCATAAAGCCACTCCCCAAGCACGCGATCGCATCTCTACCTGGAAGCGTCTCGCGTGTCCGAGGGCTGTAGTCAGAAGAGCGTTAATGGCTACAAAGACACGCGCATCGCATGCTTCTCTACGAGCCAGCCACTGACAGGGAGTAGATGAGCTCACAGGGACGTAGAGGCGTGGCGGTTCCGTTAACAGGGAGGGGGTTGGGGGGTACCCATCCTCTGAATGGCTGCGCGAGGCTCTTGGAACGGGTTTCACGCATGATTGGCTGGATCGTTGGTAGGCAAGCAGGCTACCAGGCGCTGATTGGCGAACGGCGTTCCAATATATTGCCGGCCAGTGACGTCATTTTGCTGATTCTGCTGGCGTGTGTGGCTGAAGTTGGCGGTACAACGAGCCGTTCCACCTCTTAAGGCGCCCGTCTACCTGGAACTTTTTCCCACGTTTAGGCCGAGAAGCGCGGGAGCGATAAGGGCGACACTGCCACGCGCATCAAGTACGCCATCGCCGCTAAGCGCAAGGCTCTGAACTGGCGTGCAGTGTTCTCGTCGTGCTGCGTGTACCTATGGGACTTTCAGCGGTGACCATATTATTTTATTAGTGGGAAGTCTTTAGGAAGGTTCAGTGCAGGCCCCTATAGTAGTTTTGTATGTATCTGATGCGTGCATTTTGAGCTACAGCGCCTTGGAAAGGCCGTTTTTAGCGGTTTTGGAGTACTCTGAATTGATGTTTCTAACGTACGTGATATTTTGAAAGTACTACACAGCTCTCGTCTGAAGTGTGTGTTATTTTCGTAGATCAGTACGTTGGACGCACGCTTAATAGTTTCGTTGAAAAACGTGTATTTCGAACACTTTGCAACGCAGTTCAAGCGCCAGGTAGACGGGCGCCTTAAGGNCAACGCAGTTCAAGCGCCAGGTAGACGGGTGCAATGCTGACAACACATTATAGCATTCTGACTTCAGACTGACCTACTCAGATGCCACGTGGAAATGCGTTACACATACGACGATGTCTGCAGTGGTGTCAAAACCAAGGGAGAGGTCAGGTTTCCGCTGCCCTTTTCCTTAACTTTGGGAAGGGTGCCAAGGCAATGTAAACTGGGGCGTAACCTGGCAAAAGAACTTTTTTATTCTTTGGGATGCTTTCCGACATTGTGTACGATCTCCCCTGCTTGTCTCGGCAGTTGTGTTTCTGACGTAGTACACGACCTAAATACTGACGTACGAGTCTCTATTTTCAACACTTTGAACGTGAGCAGTACGGGCATTCAAGACAAGTTATAGACTGTGCACGGTAAAGTGAGCACTTTTTAAATCAACCTTTGAAAAATGTTGCAGCCTTAACCTGCATATGTTGTAACGAACACACTGGCCGGCATGCGCTCTTGTAAAGTTGGTAACGACGGAAAGGAAAGTCGTTCCACATCTTACCGTTTAATTAAATGCGTTTGGTTAAATACTCGTGAATATTGACTCTGTATGTTTTGCTTTCAGGTTTTTAAACGCATTTAAATGTATGAATTAGCAAATCGGTAAACTGTTTGGTTATCTAATAATTGCACAGTTTCAGTTTCCCGACGCGTGAATAAAGAGAGAATGCCCATTAAAATGTAAATTTACATTTGGTGGAGCAATACACAATGTGTTTACAAGTAGATCTTAAGCAAGGCTTTCGAAAGTACTCAGTTTAACGTGAACAACGGCATAGAACAGCGGCATCGTCCAACACGATTCCCATATGCAAAAATCCGGGAATGACCCGGCCGGGGATTAAACCCGGTTCGCCTTGACGGGAGCCGAGCAGACTAACCACTCAGCCACCGCGGCCCCGTCCTATTGGTCGACTTTTCCTCGTTTATGCTTACTGTAGTGTGTAATGTCCATTACTCGCCAGTCTTCAGCTGAGTTGAATGTCTCAACGAAATTTTCCTTTCTAGGAAACACAACGTTTATTACCGTCAGTTCGATAGTTCGGTTGAGTAATTATATACTTCAAGCGCTTCCGTTGTAAAATTACGTTGCAGCGAA
This sequence comes from Clitarchus hookeri, assembly GCA_002778355.1. Classification (NCBI taxonomy): domain Eukaryota; kingdom Metazoa; phylum Arthropoda; class Insecta; order Phasmatodea; family Phasmatidae; genus Clitarchus; species Clitarchus hookeri. The sequence goes on from NQII01000264.1 coordinate 357,835, forward strand.
CTTCATGAAAACTGCTGGCGACTGAAAATTGCGTCGCCAGTGTGTTTTATGTCTGCTGGATTTCGTAATATTTCGGAAAAATGCAGAAAACGCCGTTGAAATTAGGCATTGCCGTATGAATTTGATAGTAGTCAGTGTTAGAACATTCAATTCGGTGCCCGTATAAAACGATTTATAAACAATTACCACAGTTATATCATTTCATACACCAACCTATTCTACTTAACTGTTTACTTTGGAAATTACGTAGCACAAGATGAAATATTACTCTTTAAGAAGATACCATCGGCCGAATAAAACCATTTAAATAGATACCTGAAATATTCACGGATTAATTTCGGGACAAGCTAGAATTTGAAACACGTGTGTTTATAAAACTTCAGCCATTGGTCCACACGGTGTTTGACACCTCCTGGAGAAGGCTGGCCCAACCGTCGCCTTCTGCTGTGACAGCACACAACCAATGTGCGGTTGATATCGGCGTATTTGTACATGAGACTGGAGAGTCTAGCCCGCAGGCCATTGAACTCGCGAATTTTTCAGGTCTCTACATATAACTATTAAACAAGTTGCCGAGAACTGTGAACTTAACAAACACTAGCCACAAGTACGGCTCGTGTCACAGGTGGCCTTGAAACTTGCCACAGCCTCCGTCACAGCGGGTCATCAACAGACATTCTTGGTGCTCCTAGTAAGTTTTGAGTGGGCAAGAAAAATGAAGACGTGACGCAACGAAAGTGCAGCCGCCCAATGAAATATTCAACTATTCATAGGCACGTATAGACGTCTCGTATCAAGCTTATTTATTGGAAGTGATGATTGCAGTGTGTAATTTCGTCCAGCGTTGAAAGAGTAACCCTTTGCGGTCGGCATACCTCACCAAGTGTTACGGATAAACTCGAAGTGAGTCGCATTCACCTCTGCAAGGATACCGTGTTCGTTGGTCTCTACCATGGCGTTAGTGAAAACCGCATCAGACCTTCATTACTGACTGGCTGTGAGCCAATACAGTGCGGATTTGGCCCGTGCACCAACCGGACAATCTTTCGTACAACAGGATTTACAGTTCATCGTGTTCATTTCAGCAACTATACATAGGGGCAGTGATATTTCGCGAAAAGATTTTGAGACAAGATACAGTCCGAAGCACTATATTATCGTCCAGCTTCTTTAATTGGCTAAAAAATGTTCTGGCCCGTGTTAACCGTTTGGGCACGAATCACGAAGGTTCAGTGTCAGAGTTACTTAGTCCCGAGTGGCTTGGTCAAAGACGGACACGGCACCGGCAGCCAATGGAGGTATAACAACAGCTGATGTAGGTATATAGTATTGAAGTCTACTGTGTGCTCCGATTTTTACGCGAAAAGTCACTGGCCCTAACTATACAGGATGATTCTAAAATCATGGGACAAACATTGAGTGGTGGTAGAGCTCACTTAAACAAACCATTATTATATAGGAATATATGGGCGGGAGTGACGCGTTGAGGCACAAACACAAAAATAACACATAAAATGCAACACATTGTTTATTTACAACGTCGCCGCTAAATGCCTTTTTACAGCAATGTTTATAATAATTGCTCAAAATTGCTACCACCGACAGTAATGCAAGCTTGGTAGCGTCGGTGGAGTGATTGGCGAACAGATTCAAATACACAGGGTATTTTACGCACGCCACCATTATCAGCCAATCACGCCATATGTAGAGGTCGCCAAGCATGCGTGACTGTTGGTGGATGCATTTCCAGCAACTGTTTTAGCATTTTCTGTACGGAATCGCTCGTTAAGTATGCTGCTAGTGAACATTTTATGTTTCCGTTAATGTGTTATGTTTCTGTGTTTGTGCCTCAACGCGTCACTTCCGCCCATACATTCCTATACAATAATTGCTTGTTTTAGTGAGCTCTACCACCCCTCAATGTTTGTCCTATGATTTTAGAATCACTCTGTATTAAGATGTCTTTTGTTTGTAAAAATTGTATTAAACGATATGTTGTTTCCTGGTGAAATCGTGATTAACAAAAGGAAACGATGTAAGTAAATACAAGCTAATTTTATGGTTTATGTACGTAGAAATACTCATTCAACTGTTGGCCGAGCTATACTATGGCATAGCACTCAATGTGTTAACACGTCCAGTCCCAAATTAATTTACGAGCTCAAGTGTGGCAATTGTTCAAAATTGTGATGGGCACTGTACTTGTGCCGAGCTTGCTTCTCGCAACCAGTGAACGTACTGCGTGTGTTGATGCAAACATTCATAACTCGCAGACATGAATACAGTTTATTGGTGGTTAGCAACCAACCTGCTTTTCCTGCTGTAACTCACTGTTTCTATGTATGGTATTTCATGTAACAGAACTCTGAGTACATCTTATAACTATTGAAAGCATGGTTTCCACGCATGTCGAAGCTCTCTGAGTTAGAAGGTCGAGCTCAAAGTGTATTTTACATCGTCAGTTAATGTAATTTAGAACACATTATGTTTTACAAATTTTCTTTAGCATGTGTTTCGTGTTTTTTATCTTCAATTTTGACGTACACAAATCTCCAAACAATGTATTAATAAATTACTATCAATAAAGTTTTTTTCAGTAAAAATATTGAATGCACATACAACCGAAGTTATTATAATAAACAAATATGCGCAGAAAACGCAATATTTTCATACCTAAAATGTTTATAGAATGCATGGATTTTTCACTTCGCAAATATTCTTTTTTCGTAACAGTTGTAAATATTTATTGCTATAACAGAAGTTTTCCAGAAACGCTTTGGATTTCAATTTTGTAATAATGATTTCACATTGAGCTGCAATCCGCGCTGTCAAGTTGCACCGCAGATGGCACAACTTGCTGTATAGTTGAATGCTAATGGTGTTCAACTGAGTAAATTCAATCAACGAGAAATCCAAACATACAGGAACCTCGTCGTAAGAAATTTGTCTTGAGCCCGGTCTCAGGCCAGCGATTCATAGATAACGTGCGATCCATAGATAACGTGCGATCCATAGATAACGTGCGATCCTTAGATAACGTGCGCGTGCAGTAAAGAATCACAAGCGCAAACGTAGGGTCGAAAGCATTCAAGAAACTAAATTTATTTTCAAAAAATTTTAGCTCCTAAAACATTTTTTTTCTATATAAAATAATGTGAAGAAAGCATGGTAGTGGGGGATTTTTTTTTGGATAGAACACAAGGAATTTTATAAATTTTGAAATTATAAATACATTTTTTTAATTTTAAAATTGGATGAAGTAAAAACGTTAGAATTCAACTTAAAATAACTATCCATATCATTAGAATGTCACGAAGGCATTTGCTTGGAAATTTGTCATGTGGTTATCCCGTATTAAAATTTTAACTATTTACACGTAGTTTACAGTCAATAATAGCCAGAAATGAAACTCTTGGCGCAGGTGAACCAAAGGTCGCATTTCAATAAAATTACAAAAGGCCAGCCACTCATGGCCGCATGGACACCCGAATGTCACGAAAATATTTCACGACCATTTGAATTTCATAATACTTTAGCTCAGGTCCATTTTTGTGATTAGGTGATCTAGATGTTACGCCCACGAATCAGAGACGCACAGTATCGAAGTAACTTAATTCTGATTGGCTGGTCAGCTAAGAAAATGTCTTATCACAGACACGCGCCGCCAATAAGAGATAAGAAAACTGCTGTTACGCTCGTAGGGTGTTATGAAATCTAGCATGTGCCGAAATCTTTTCGCGAAATCCGGGTGTCCCTACGCATGGGAGTTTTTAAAATGTTCATATTCATCCTGAAAATAAACAATAAAAACTATTTCTCAAATATTTTCGTATTTTTAGTGTTTTTCTTCTAGTTATGACCGATATAATGTTACAAAACGATAACATATCACAGGATAAAACATTTTCAGGAGCATGTCTGCCAGTCAGGTAAGGGAAAATACTTTAGTCAAATGTTGATTTCGCAAGTACTTCAGACGTTTCATAGGAGTGCACTCTGCTATTAACATCCGCGGTGCATAACTGGCTCACAGTAGATAAGTATGCTCAATTAACGGCTACTTTAAACTTTTCTGGCTCAATTTAGTTATAAATAAAATTTTATAATTAATAAGTTAAAATTTAAGTAAATGTTAAATTTAACCGAAAATAAGCCACTTTTATTTTAACACAAGTACAAAACGCTTGTGATACATGAATTACTTAGGAAAAAAACAATCACGTCATACATGGGATGTTTTCAAATGTTTTATTCAAAACATGTGAAGATACAGCGAACAGACTGTACACAGAAACGAAATGGTGTGATGGTTCCTTTGATGTGCGGGTATCCATTATCTGTCTGCGGGACGCCACAGAGTACTTAAGAATACAAAGGTGAAACAGCAGGTCATTTCTGGAACAAGGGCTGCACGCGCCGACAAAATGGCGTCACTAGCCAGCAAAATGTTAGAAGGTCGTTCGCTAATCAGCGACTGATTACCTACTTGCCTGCCGGCAGCCCAGCCAATAGGGAACGCAGCATGTGGTTGCCAATCGGACGAAAGGCTCGTTCTCAGAGCGTCGCACAACCAATAAGAGGATGGGTACGTTCTAAATTCTAAATTAACCGCCATGACACTTTGTCTCTGTGTACTTATGTACTCTGAGGTGAGGTTCTGGGAGACGAAGTTAGCAGTATAAGCGGTTGTTCCACCTCTGTAGTCGTAGGTATTCTGTGCCATTGGAATGAGTGAACTGGTTCGAGAGCCTCGTAACATCGAGGTCTTGAGAGCCGACGAGGGTGAAGCGAGGTGAGTATGGAGCAGCGCCAAAATGAAGGGACGGGGGGAAACGGGATATCCCTGAGAAAACCCGCCGACCAGCGGCATCGTACCCACATGCGAACCAGGTTCGCCCAGGTGGGAGGCGAGTAGTCTAACCACCACACCACCATGGCCCCAATGCCACTGGAGTGACGAAGGCGTTGTCGTCATGGGAAGAAGGACGTGGGAAATAGCTCGGATCTTTGTCACGTGTTTCACGCCCGAGGCACGGACGCGTGGCAAACTCAACTGTAACTTCCATGACTCGTCGGGTATAAATATCAAAGCGACCTGGACGGCCCCGCATATTTCGGGCGGCGTGCAGTGCTGCCAACAGGTGACCGATAGAAATTTTCATCGTAAGTAAAATTAGGTTCACGATAAAAAACCTTTACGTTATGTACAAGTACGTATCAAAATGAACGTAACTTATAAACTATCTTACCTAATGAATACAGACCTGAAAAATTCGCGTTTTCATTTCGGGAAGAGCTTGAATTCGAAACCTCGTACTTTTGTATTGATAATGCTATTGGTCCACCCGTTACTTTACACCTCCTGGACAACTCTGAGCCAATAATAAATGCACAGTAAAATGCAGATCGAATCACCGTGTTCCGCTCATACAACANACAACTCTGAGCCAATAATAAATGCACAGTAAAATGCAGATCGAATCACCGTGTTCCGCTCATACAACAAGCAACGAATGAACAGTGATATTTGCATGATTTTACATACGACAAAGGAGTATAGCCTACAGGTCGTTGAAATCGCGAATTTTTCAGGTCTCTACTAATGAATCAATTGCTACTTCACCAAAGCCAAGATAATCTGTAGTCGTATGTGATTGCTGGAATACAAGACGAGAAATTTAATAATGAACTACGTGTTTTATGTACACGTTATATGCAGACGTTTCTTAAGAACACGTAATTGATTTTGAGTCCGAACCTTATCCTTGCCGAATCTGAAATTTGTAGTCCGCCACTGCGGCAAACTGGGTCTTGCGAGCAACATTTCCCACCACAATCTCTTGAACTGAGTTATGGTTGACAGCTCAGGTCTATGAAAACAAAGGCTAAAAAACAACGGAAACTCCTCGTCAAACGCTGAAGTAACACGTTGATTTATGGTCAGGTGTTGCAAAATAAATACAATATTTTGATCCTTCATCTACTTCAGGTAAGGAAGTAATTATTTCATACTCATAATAAGCGACTTGTTGGTTTGGTGTTGGCTAACAGAGATGTAAACAACCAAAGAAGCTGAGAAGTTGGGAAGCTTACGCACCTGTTACCCAACAAGTGAAGCACAGATAGCTTTGGTGATGGTCATTAATTTATTTCGTGTGCCATACGTTCACAATCGTTTACTTAGGAACGAATAGAAAAAAAGCGTAATGAATTAACTTCAAAAATAAATAACCGAAATCTCCTCTGATTAATGAATTTTGTCTGAGGATCAGCGGAAAGTGGTTCACCTAAATAAACGAAGAACTGCTAATTACCCAAGTCATTCAATTTCACTGTATAATTATTTAATTAGTTTCTCATCATAAGAAACGTGGAAAATTTGCGTTATTAATTATAACGCGCTAGACTTCGCTGTCCTATACCTATGTGCGCGCAATTCGTGATTTCATTGGCTACCGGCAACTATACGGCGTCATTTACCTGTGTAACCGTTTCAATAGAGATTGGTTGCTCAACAACTGAGCCTTTACTATTGACTGAACCCGTCATTGGAACATGTAACACAGATAGTCGGCAAATTGAGAAGTCAAATAAGCATACAGCGTCTTAGAGTTTAGACTGCAGCCACAAAATAACATGACTTTTGAAGGTTCACAGTTGCAATAGNATAAGCATACAGCGTCTTAGAGTTTAGACTGCAGCCACAAAATAACATGACTTTTGAAGGTTCACAGTTGCAATAGAGACGAAGGTATGCTGCATGTCCCTATTGTCTGTTATATACCGGTTGTTCTATACCTAAACATTAGATCTAGTAATTTTTCGTGTGGAATTATGCGCATATATTAGACTTAAATACTATAAGAACCCAGCAGCAGTTTGTCTATTGCCATTGGTTGCTGTCTACTTGAGAAGGCAGTTTTATATATAACCGTACCGCTTNATAAGCATACAGCGTCTTAGAGTTTAGACTGCAGCCACAAAATAACATGACTTTTGAAGGTTCACAGTTGCAATAAAGACGAAGGTATGCTGCATGTCCCTATTGTCTGTTATATACCGGTTGTTCTATACCTAAACATTAGATCTAGTAATTTTTCGTGAGGAATTATGCGCATATATTAGACTTAAATACTATAAGCANTTGCAATAAAGACGAAGGTATGCTGCATGTCCCTATTGTCTGTTATATACCGGTTGTTCTATACCTAAACATTAGATCTAGTAATTTTTCGTGAGGAATTATGCGCATATATTAGACTTAAATACTATAAGCACCCAGCAGCAGTTTGTCTATTGCCATTGGTTGCTGTCTACTTGAGAAGGCAGTTTTATATATAACCGTACCGCTTAGAATTCGGCAACATCGGCACTGCTCCAACGCGATTCGTGTGCAAACAGTTGACAAGCGTCGAAAAGTAATTCGGACAATCAAGATATGCAAACGACCATGCAGTGCCTTGAAATACGTTTTGTCTTGAAATGTTTTCGCAAAATTTCACAACCTTTACATAAAAACCATACATTGCGCTTTTTGAAATGTCCGTGAAATTACGGACATTTTTGCGGAAACAGGCCGTAAAATAACGGAAACTAGTCCGTAAATAAAAAATACGGAAATTGGACCAGTAAATAAAAAAAAATACCGAATGTTCCGTAAACGTGCTTCAAACTAATGCCCTAACAAATAACTTATTTGCTCTTGTTATACAATGTATTAGTAACCACACATTAAACTTCCATTTATTTACTGCCGAAAGAGAAAGTGATCCTTTTCTCTCTCTCTCTCTCTCTCTCTCCCTCTCTCTCTCTCTCTCTCTCTCTCTCTCTCTCTCTTGTTGTAAAGATTTCAGTATTTAAAGCTTTGTTTATGTTTTAGTCTATATGTTCATTTGTTTTTGGAAAAAAAATTATTAAATTTATACTTATTTTGGAGCGTTGAGGGTAAAAGTTTAGTGAACAATGAAAGTTGCGCGCACACAGTGTAACGAAATTCGACAGTGAACGTGGTAGGGATGTTTTTCTCGTATCTTGTGAAACAATCAACCCATTCTTACAAAATTGGGCGAAGATGTTGTACTGTGTTAGGCCATAGCAATATATGTATATTATTTTAGTCACGCCAAAGAACTATAATTTCTAACGCGCGTACATAAGTCTACGCACCCATTTTTTTAAATTTACTTTGCAAGTTCCTCCTTTCAGGTATAGCTAGTTCGTTATAATCAGAATATCGCCTCAAAATTTATGATTACATTAATTTGGTTTGTTTATTTTTTACGTATTGACAGTTCTATTTATTTAATTTGATACGCGAGAACTAAGCTCAGATATACACTGAATAGCCAAAAAACGTGGTATAGCTGCCTCATATCGTGTAGCCCCCCCCCCCGAGCAAGCAGAAGTGCCGCAAGACGACGTGGCATGGACTTAACTAATGTCTGAAGATATGCAGGAGGCAATTCACACCATGAATCCTGCAGGGCAGTCCACAAATCCAATCTGCGCCAATTTGAGAAAGGGTTGCACGTCTGTCACGTTTAATGATTCTCGTCACTCGTCGTTTGTCCCGTTCTTTCGCGATCTTTTTCCGGCCGCAGCGATGTTGAAGATGTGATGTTTTACCGGATTCCCAATATTCACGGTACACTCGTGAAATGGTCGTACGCGAACATCCAAATGTTTTCGCTGCCTCGGAGATGCTATGTCCCATCTCTCGTGCGCCGACTATAACACCACGTTCAAACTCACATAAATCTTGATAACCTGCCATTGTAGCAGCAGTAACCGATCTAGCTGCCGACCACATCGCGTTACTCTGATTGTTTCCATGCCTCTGTTATTTGCATACGGACGCCTGTATCAGTTTTTTTTTTGGCTCTTCAGTGTATATGGAAATGTTAATTTTATTTGTATCATTGTTTTTATATTTGCATTTCTACCCGGTGCTATCCAGCAGCTTTGGCCACGGGGGAAAGTTATTAATTACAGGATTTGTTATAGCATGACGTAGAAGGAAGTGACGTCTTTTAAGAACTTCCCCTGTAATTAGCATCATCATGTGAACCCCGATGACGAAGAACTCTCTCCTCAGACGCGATGAGGAGCGGATTAGCGTTAGAGAGGTACCAAGTTGTTTGCTTTAATATGCGGGGCATGAAAGAAGAGGCCCGAGTTGAATTTTAATTAGTTTTGGAGTGTTTTCCAAGAACTTCGTTTTCTTTCTCCACCAACATGACAAGTAAGTCCTACATAGGCTGAGTAAAGTGTGTAACTTCATCTTACGTGTTGATAGCCACAGACTTTTCGTCATTTTCATTTGTTTTGGAATATATAAATTATATTTGAATTTGATGAGAGTAAATTTGGAAGATGTTAAATTTAACCTGAAATTCTATGTGGTTGTTAAAGTATCCACGAACGGTACCGGAAGCCGGTAGTGATATTCTTAACAGTAAAACGTACCGGACGTATATGAATTAACTCACCTGGGTACGCGGCGGGTACAATTCCACTGTCCTCGGCCAATTCAACTACTGTCGTGATCTACTAGAAACCCAACCAGTAGTGGCCAAAGCAACGTTAATTCTATAAACTGGCAAACGCTCGGAAACACTCGTATTTTTCAATTCTTAAATCATTCTTCACCATTCTTCAATCACTGGCCTTCACACGGACGAGATCGGACATCGCAAACCACGCGCACACAATACTGCACTCACCGCGAACCACCCTGGATTGCATGTAATCTGCAACTGACCTACGGTAACGCCTACACATACACAGCAAACAGGTGACTGTCGTTTCACATTTGTTTACGTCACTACAGCATTAAAGTGCTCTATACAACACGGCGTTCGACGTAAACAAAGCAGCCCAACTCCTAGTAGATTATCTATTTTATTTTCGACGTTCTGATTATTTTATCATTACGCCCTCCTAAACACGAAACTGGTATGCTGTGCAAAAGCTATTTATATAACTTTTGTGGGTCTGCTATATCTCCTTTAAAATAAGTCGCTATTCTTTACAATAACCGTTCCAAACACACTTGGGTCACATGTAGTGAGTTAAAATTTTGCAATTGTGTGTAGTCTTATAGTAGTGGCATTATTGTGAGATGCTATTATCTGTTGATGCTGGACAGGTTACTAGGTAATTATGAAAATAATTGGAGAATGAATTGCATCTGCGTATTGTTGGTGCTCTTTTTAAATAAATGTAATTTGGTGCACAAGAGTGATTTCATAAAAAACTGTCAGGCAGCCATAGGTAATAGAATGTTTTATTCCAGATTAAAATGCTACCTTATCTTCTGGCATGTGAGCTGAACTTGAACTCCATAGTAATGTTTATAATCAAATCAGTATCTTGCCCTTAAGATAATGTGCAACTGTATCAAATTTACTACGAAATGACAAATAAGTTATTTTGTAACGTTTGACAATATATAAATATATAAAAGTAGTAGCAACTAATAATTTACCTTATTTGTGTTTCACATCGGTTCCAGAATTTGTGTGTTTAATTAATTTTTGTGAATAACCTAAAATGGGCAAAAATTGTCGTAAGAGGTTTTACGTCTTCACTGATAATATGTTACAATTATTTTTGTTAAATTTAATGAAATGATGTTTTTGAAATAGGCTTCTGATAATGTCTGATGAAATTATATAGTAAAGGGTTAATGAAAACAAGGATGTTGTGGTTTCAGCACTAGTTATACCATAATGAGAGCAGAAAACAAGTAGCTAGATATACTAAAGACAGTGATCAACACAACCTAAACATTGGTGATTGGCTCATTTGCAGGAGTTGGGTATGAAAATCTAGGGCAGCTTTGTAGATATCTTGAATTAAATGGTGTTAGTTAAATGTAATTATAATATCAGGAGTAGTAAACACCAACCTAAGTGGCGTTTCTTGGGTCAAAGTGTCAAACTTTTATTTTGGGTTACAGATGCATTTCAGGGTAGCAGTTTTAATATAAACAATAGCAAGAATAAATTTGTTTAATAGTGATGGCCAGATTCTGCATCATAAAAAATATGAAACTTTGAGAAGTGGTTGGCAAGGGGAGAAGTGGGGAAAGGAAGTTTGTTTAGTATTTTGCAGTTTTTTAATTACTGTAACTTGAAAATGTTTTTTCATCATGTTGGTGGCACTTAAAAGTTCTGTAAGTGACTAATGATAATAGAAGTGTAAATTTTTGTACACATTTTTCTTTGATGCTTGCCAGAAATGTTTGTGTGTTTGCTTACATCATATTTAAACAAATTATTCTGAATACGCCTTGTCCACCGATATATATACTTTTGATATGTTGCTGCCTACATAGACGTAGGAAATGCAGATAGATGCAGTTCTAACAAACAAAAGTCAAGAAACTTCTGTAATCGACATAAAGGAATAGTGCTTTATGAATTGGAGGCGTGTGGTAATCTCAATATAAATACCTACTCATTTGTACTGTAGGATACGACGACAATATTTTTCACCAAAACAGGAACTACCATTTACTGTACCACACTAATATATTTTCGTATATTGGCAGTACCAAGTAGTGCAGTTGAGCAGATGGGTTAAATTTTACGTCATGGTACTGTACCTGGTATTAGGCAATACAGTTGAACCCATTTGCTCAAATATACTACTCGATACCACAACAGTAAAGACTCGTACCTACACAAACCTGAACTAATATTACCTACCTACAACACTGTTAATAACTTCCTTCAAAGTATTACATGATAATATCCTCTGCTGTCCAATTATTAAATAAAAATGGCAAATACTCGTTGCTAGAGGACAGTATAATAATATTATGTAACAACACTATAACATACACCATTCAAAATATTATACGATATCATCCACTGCTGTGAGATAATAAAAAAAAAGAAACATGTGTGGCAACTACAGAACCCTAACACATTGATTAGTGTATACAACACTGTTATTATACCCTTCAGACTATTGTAAGATAAATGATATCCACTGCTACGAGATTATTAACGGAAGTGCAAAGTGCTTGTGATATATTATATATTCAGGAGAAAACCAAATATCTCATATATGGGGTGATTTAAAATTATTCTTTTAAAGTGTGATGATAACGTTAAAATACTAAACCCATTACATGGGGGCTAACAAGTTAATAAATTGTGATGCCAGATTTTGAATTTATCCTATCCATCTGTATACTTAACTATCTCTCTCAGTCAATTACAATTTAAAGGTCTGCTCTGCATACACACATATCATATACATACATAAAAGCACACATATTTAACTTGCTTCTAATACTCACTTTTAACTTTTCATGTATTTTTTTTTTTACAAAAACAAAATAATCGGAATAAAACAGACAAAGAGGAATTAAACTTTTGACCATAAGTTGATAATTGCAAGCCACACAATAGTGGCGCCATAGATTGGTGTGCATTTACCATATAACGAAGTCAAAACGTTAAGATTGTATGAGTCACCCGTCGCGCACAGAAATGACGGCACGCTGGTGGTAATTAAGGTACGGGACGGCGGGGGAGTGGCGACTCAGTTCCGGGCGGGAGGGACGCGACGCGGTCAAGGTCGGGGCGGAAGCGACTTAGCGAGCGAGCTCCAAGGTCTGCCTGCACGGACCCCCGGAGATGTGCAGCACACACGCCGAGCATTCGCGGGGAGATCTGCGGCAAGGACGTGTTTACACAACATCCTACCCTACTAGTAGTCCTCAAATGGTTTGTTTCAATCGTTGCCTACGCAATTGCGCACATCTCAAGCAAATAAATAGCCTAGGAATGCGACTTTTTACCATTCAAGGTAACAAATAGATGATCTGAAACCATATTATTTTTCTTTTATTGTATTAAGTGTCTTAAAAAAAAATATCGTGGAAAATGATTTTAAAAAAAAAATCGCAATTTTAGTGCTTGAATGCAGTTTCCATAAGATTGGGGGGGGG
>NQII01000264.1:370810-399498 GCA_002778355.1 Clitarchus hookeri
GGGGGGGGGGGGGGATGACAACAATAGAGATGTAGTTTAAACTGCGGCCTTAATAGTGTGCAATTGAGTCCTTCTGTTGCAGATCTAACACTGCAAGTCTTGCGCGTAAGGGCTATGAGCCGCTAGGCGGGCCTGTTAGTGTCGCCCGTATCGCTTCCTTGCCTTTGTGCCATGAACGCGTAACAAATCTCCCGTACCAATGGCGTCACTGGCCAGAGAACAAATGGAACGGCGTTCGCCAATCAGTGCCTGGTAACCCACTCACCAGCTGGCAGCCCAGCCACTAGGGAACCTTCTGCAGCATACTGTAGTCAATCACGACTAAGGCGATTTACCAGCACTGATCAATGATTGCCTACAAAACGGACGCTTCCAAAATATCTGGAAAATGAAACCCTCAAGTTGTTATGNGGGGGGAAATAAAGACCCAACACACCCAAAGTAGTACAGACATCTTACATTACTGCCGGTGCTTGGAAAATTCTGGAGATATTAATAGACAAAAGATAACTAGGTTTTTCTAAAAGCAACTGAGGGACACCATAAGTCCATAAGAAAAAATACTGTTTCCAGAAAGATAAGGAAATAGGTATACCTGGATTTTATGTGGTTTGGAAGGTAGAATTAAGTTAATCTTATGTCTTGGGAGCTTTCCTTGACGTAAATGGAGCCTTCGACAATGCACGGGGGCCAGGAGTGCTTTGGCAGCTGAGAGAAATGGAGTCCCCAGCTAATAATTAAGCGATATTAATGGATTACTTTGAGAACAGACTAAGTCGGCACTTGAGTACGGAAGACAATGTCTAATGGATGTACCCAAAGATCGGCCCTAGTGCCTGTCTTATGGAACATCCTTTTTGACTGACATCTGCGTTTGCAGCTGACAGAAGAAAGTGAGATATTTGCTTTTGCTCATAATGTTCTTGTGATAACTGGCATTTATTTTGTTGGCTGTAAAGTAATCGGGTCATTTGATCGCCTTCGTTCGAAAATACTGCTTGAGAGTTTGTTTGTAATTTGTGTGACAATTATGATGTCAACGGCGTTTGCTTGTTAATGAAACGATTAACTACAGGAAACAAAGAAGTAAAGTTGTAATGTTTGAAAAATTCACTAACGTACATGGCCTATATTAAATGGTTATATATTTATAAAACAGTCGAATACCGTCCATAGTCACGTTAGCCAAATTCACTTATGTGTGTAGCATTGGGGTCCAAATCTTCCCTGCTCAAAACCCGATCTTGCACGTAAATTTTTTTATAACAGAAACTGTTAATGTGCATAAAGCCACACAAGTATTTAGTTTTTACAAGCAAATTTTACAAGCTTGTGGCAACCAAATGTGAATAACCAAATAATTTGTTTTCAGCAACAAAATATTTAATTAGTCCTACACAAATAATTAATTTGCGGCAAACAAACATTGTTTTATTCAACAAAACATATATCTCAGTGCAGCGGTCCAGTTACAAAACCATCAAAAAATTAAAGTAAAATGTGATTAACTTTGTAAGAGGCTTTATTTGATGGTGGTAAAAACTGCTATTCTTTCCTTTTTGTTTGTTTAGGATATTATAAAACTTTTTTACGATGTAATAAACTATAGAAAAATATAATGAAGTGTGTTTTTAAAACCTTTAAAATTATTCTTGCAACATATACGCTATCCCATATATTTTATTTATAGCTATCATAGCGTTCATTTTATCCAACATATTGCCTTCTGTCTATAGGAAGAAATTAATTCTAAAGACACTCTTCCGTCGAAGGACTAGTATGCAGCTAGAAGAACGAAACCAAAGGGAGGTGGAATGAAGTCTGCAGAATAGAAAATAAAAGTTTTCTTTTCACACTTCACATTTCGTCTTGAATTTTCCTCGTGACTAGAACCCGGAATAATTTCTCTTGTTCTTCTCTCAGTGTGATAGTCTTCCCGGTCCTCTGTGTACTCTGCGCTCGGTGCAATTTGTTCGTCAGCTGCTGCCTTTCAATGGGGCCAGGTTGTCTTCACTTTGGATTGTATACGGTTCAAGAACACTGCTAACATATAATAGCTAGAGACCTGAAAAATTCGCGTTTTCATTTCGGGACAAGCTAGAATTCGAAAACTCGTAAGTTTGTATTGCTAATGCTATTGGTCCACCCGTTAGTTTACAACTCCTGGACAACTCTGAGCCAATAATAAATGCACAGTAAAATGCAGATCGAATCACCGTGTTCCGCTCATACAACAAGCAACCAATGAACAGTGATATTTGCATGATTTTACATACGACAATGGAGTATAGCCTACAGGTCGCTGAACTCGCGAATTTTTCAGGTCTCTAATAATAGCTAAAAGTACAGAAATAAAATTCAGTGCCGGTCTGTTTAATGTAAATGTGTTGAGTCGCTAAAAAAAAAAAAAAAAAAAAAAAAGGAATGGGGGTGGCAATTGCTAGTTCAGAAAAAAAATTGATACAGATATACAACGTTCGCTCTGTTGTTTCGCGAGAAGACACTCTTTTCTTTAGGGCATATTTCAGTACGGTATAGTATATTAACGGTTACTTCCACTTTTTTGAGGCCCTCCTCAAGTTGTACTTTCAGAATGTTCCTCCACCTCGTCAAAACAAAGCATAACCAAGTACTATGTAAAATTTCACCAAAGGGACAACTCACCAAATTCGTGCACACTCACCTTAGTGATATTTCGCACGAGAACTATTTCTTACTAGGCATTACCAACACGCATATTTCAGCTGTATTTATTCATATTCATTATAAATGATGTATTGTAATTTATAGATAAATATAAGTACGCCATGCATGGGGTGATTTTTTCCGAAGGTTTGATTCGAAAATGGCGAGGAAACCGCGAATAGACAATACCATAAAATTCGGAAGTATACTTTGCTGGCAGGCTAGACTTGACAGTTGCGCGAGTAATTACTCGGTAACTGTTACTCATTTGTTAATTAACTGCCCCTATTATTATAAGGTATTTCCTGTTTTGGCTTGGCCACACGAAACTCGGCCATCGAGAACTGAAGATTACCAATCTCTTCACAAACCTCCTGAAGTGTGTGACGTAACAGAGTAGATAATTACACAGAGTCGAAATGGCTTGGTGATTCCTTCGACTGGCTGCGCGAGGCTCTGTAAATGTGCCTTGTGTTTGACTGGCTACCGCGTGCTGTAGGTAGTCCCCTATTGGCTGACATGCTGGCTGGCGAATTAGTTGTCAAGCACCTGATTGGCGAAAGGCGTCCCAGCACTTTGCTCGCTAGTGATGACATTTTACTGGCGTGTGCGGTCAGAGTTCGCGATATAAGTGGCTGTTTCAATATTTTTAATTACTCTATGATCACATTAATGATAGCCCGGTCACAAAAGTGAATGCTCAAGTACAAAAATGTTAGGTCTTTAGCCTGACACCAAAACGTACTGCAAACGGTTGTTCTCTAACAATCATTTCATTCTTAATTACTTCATTATTTACTGGTCTGTAATCTATGTTTTGCCATTTGATAACATTTGAAGATCTTGAGCTCTCCATCACTGAACTTTTATTGTTATTATTATCTGCCAGTCCTTGAATTTCCAAATATTTAGCATGTGGCAGAAGTCAAATGAACTAGGAGTTTAGTCTGCCACCAGATAAAGCACAGATTTGTAGGTCGCTGCGCATAGGTTCCTCATATTTCTATACATTCATTCGAAAAGTTCCGTGAAATTGAGCGAATTTATCTTGTGCCAGGTATGATTTAAAGGACCGGTAATATACGGCTGATTTTGTGATTCTATCAATTTGATTCTGACACCACCTGGGCAAAATTGAGCCAATAAAGAAATATTAAAAAATATCACTATTCGATGATGGAAAACCCAGTTCATAGAAAAATATAGCTTCTCATCACAGCAACAGCCAATTGTGGTCCAGAAATTTTGTGAATTAATTTAAGGAAAATCGTCACATTATAAACGGAAATACTGGGGAGTGGAGTCGAGTGGAGACATTTGGGCTGCTCTTAACATCGGGGTCTTGAGAGCCGATGATGGTGAAGTGAGGTGAATATGGAGCAGCGCTGGAATACAAGGCTGGAGGAAACGGGAGATCCCCGAGAAAACCCGCTGACCAGTGGCATCTTCCGGCACGATTCCCACGTGCAAAAATCTGAAAGCGGCCCCGCCGAAAATCGAACTATGTTCGCCTGGATGGGAGGCGAGTAGTCTGACCACTAGACCACCGCGGCCCTTACAAACACAAATATAAAACGTGAACTAGTCTCAGGACACGTGTTTCTTAAATGCTGTTCGTAGGTAGACACCTCTCTTACTTTACTATTATAATTTTTAAGTTCACTGGCAGTTGTGTGACGGAGTTGCGTTCGGAATTTAATTTGTATTTTTGCCATCACCTACAGTGACTCTAATAGAGAACCATAGAATACGTAAGCATACAGAAGCGAAATTGTGCGGCTGTTCCTTTGACATAAGTGAACTGTGAACCCGGTCGCTCATTGGTGGAGCGAAGGTTTGGAAACGGACCTTATAAGTCTGATTGGCTGTTGCACTTAATGGGATATTCCTTATTGGCCAGGCTATCTGCTGACAAAGCTTGTCTCCAAGAGCTGATTGATGGCCATATCGCTGGCCGGTGGAGGCCATTTTGCTGGGGTGTATGTCTGCAGTTCTTAATACCCACCACCATTTCACCTCCGTATTCTTAATTACTCTGTGATGGGACCATGTTGTTTTGTTTTTTTCTACTTTTGGTCCTGTTTTATAGACACAGAAAGCAACGGACAAAGTCCAGTTAAATTTAAATAACTTTCGTTAAACGGTTTAAGTGGAAGACACTACTAATAGTTTTCCATTTGGTCCTCGTTTTCTTGCAGTCTTGTTGTCGACTCTGCGACCTGCAAGTGGTTTCTAATAAACTTCAATCAATTTGAAATGTTAAATAAAGCTTACAAATGTCTTTAATTGAACCCTTTTAGACACTTTTTAAATTACGCTTTCAGGTGTTTCAAATGAGAACATTTTGATCTGTTCTGTACCTAAGCCAACAGAGTACTTATTTCATCATCGCAACGAATGAGCTGTAGGCTTTGCGTTTGGCTATTGTACTACGAACCATCCATAAACTATAGCAACAGCACGGTTTACTAATGATTTACCAACAGGATGTTCATCGGACGTCGAGCCTTGCTGTTTATAGAACTGGCCGAAAATAACAACTTCATGTCCATTGTAAACAATTGTCCACGCGTTGCACGGCAAGGATATATTTGGCCGGCACTATACACTGCGAGGCTCAGTGTCCAATGATCTTCCCTGTAGGTAACTGATTCGTAAACCTAGCTACTACAGTACGTTGTGAATAGTGCCTATCACTGCCCACCGAACGCAAAGGCTAAGGCTTATTAGTAGTGCTGATGTTTTATCGCAGGAAAAGCCGACTGTTTGATAGGATTTAACGTACTGTACACATGTCCGACAGTTTTCTTTCCTTATTGGCTGTCGTGCATGTTTGACGCTTCTACCCCATTCACTGGGCCAATGAGGACCATGATTGGTCTGCAAACAACTTAGCCGAGTCAAAACTTTGTTCATCCAATCATTAAATAAACTATTTAGAGTTTCGTAGAATATATGTTGGCTCAAAAAAATTTCGCGAATTTCCATCATTTCTATTTGTTGGTTGTGATAATAAAACCAGTTTCTTTGTCACGTCAAGTACTGTACACGTCGAGAAAATGTCTTATTTGAGACACCTCAAATTGTAAATTAACTAGGGAATGAAATGGTTTGACGTGACTCCAGATGAGGCCGGGTGTTAACCCAGCCCTCCTAGGTAATACTGCAAGGTGAACTGTCCCCAGATCTGGGCTGGCGCCAGTTTACTTTGCAGACGTTCGCCAGCCAGCATTGCATGAGATATTCCGTCCTCCAGCTGGCTCGATACCAAGATGCCTAGCGCCCGACTCACGCCGACATCCGGTGCGGCCGTCCTCACACCTCCAGGCGGCGTGTGTGTGTGTGCACGAGGAGTATTTCGGCCGGACACTCACGGTCTGCGAGGCCAAAGCACGTCCAGGAACCTAGCTTCCAGTAGCGGCCGGTGCAAAGAGGCGAGACAGCCGTTTACATCACGAATCCCAGCCGCTCACGGCAGTCGATTGGCGTCGCTAGCTAGCAAATAGTTAAAACGCCGTTCTCCAATCGGCGCCTGGTAACCTACTCGCCAATCGGAAGGCCAACCAATAGCAAGCCTTTCGCAGCATGCAGTAGCCAATCACATACGAGACCCGTCCACAAGAACTGGCGCAGCCAATCAGAGAATGGGCACGCTGACATCAAAGGAACTGTCTGTATATCTCATCTTTGTGTTGCCATGAGAAGAGAGGTGAAAACATTTGCTGAGTCATTCTAGGAGAAGCTAGACTTGAAACACTCCTACGTTTGCGTAACTTTCGCAATCGATCCATCAATGCTTGACACGAGCTGGGAGAAATTGAGATATTGAAGCTTTGTTGCATGTTTCAACAAAATGCTGGGCCAATTCTGGTAACAGATACCGTTCTACTGTGGCTGTAAGTGGCCAATGAGCTGTGAAATCTGCTCTAGTACACACAGAACTTTGAAGGCCGGCCGACAGGTAGTTGAAATCGCTAATTATTTTTCGGTTTTAGCGCTTAGTAGAGACCAGCAAATTTCGAGGCTTCACTGACCTATAGGTTAGACTTGTCGCGTTTGCCTACGCCGGTAGCAATTTATCATTTGATCTTTTTTTGCCATTGTGATAGGTTTTGATTGGCCGTCCGTAATACTTCGTGTTAATTATTGGCTCAGAGTCCTCTAGCAGGCGTCAGCTAAGGCGCCAGGCCAATCGAAAAAAAAGTAACTCAAATGTGCAGTAGCTTGGAGTCTAGCTTGTTCCAAAATGAATCTGTGAAATCTTCAGGTTTCTTGCTATAAGGTGCGTCGCGGCATTAAATGGCGAGGCGGTTTATTCTATGTTGGCGTACCCGTTTTCTGATTCGTTGCGCGGGGCTCTGGGAAAGGGCATTGCATCTGATTGGCTACTACATGTTGCTAAAGGTTCACTACTGGCTGGCAAGGAGGTTGCCAGGCGCTGATTGGTGAATTACGTTCCAGTATTTTGCTGGCGAGAGGCGCAGTGATGGTAGCAGTGCGACTGGAGTTCGTAACATAAATTGAGGTTTTACCTCTGTATTCTTAATTACTCTGTGGCTCTGCTGTTCTCTAGGCACATGGGTAGAGCTAGTAATTTTACGCAAAAAAATATGAATACACAGTAGACTTCGATACGATAAGCACCCAACAGCAGTTTGTCTGTTGCCATTGGTTGCTGTCTGCTTGCGAAGGCGTTTTCTTATTCGACCGGGCTATTCAGAATTCAGCAATATCGACACGGCTCCCTGCATTATTAGTGTGCAGACAGTTAACAATTCCCAAAAAGTAATTCAGCCAATCGAGATAGGTAAACGACCGTTCGGTGTTTTGAAATATAACTTGTCTTGAAATATTTCCGATATTGAATGAGATACTTTTGCAAATTTACGCAATACCCTAATCTATAATTTCGACACAATATAAAATACAAATAATTTATAATTAAAAGTTTATTTTTTGGAATCGGATCATAAATACAGATTTACAATTTGACATATCCTATGCTTATAAAACCAATATGGTTACCAGAAACAGACATATTTGCTGGACGAATTTGTGGGCGTAACTGCTTAGCACCTTAGGTTATGTACGACAGTCCCGATACAAAGGCTTCCGAGCTCCACCTGAGACGAGCCGAAGATTGCCGAGCACCTCCGAATCGATTCGAAGACCGCCAGCCACAGCCACACAGCTACCATTTAAAATGCATTATGCCTGACTCGGCCAAATCATTATACTGGCGTTGCAAGGAACAATTTTTTTTGGGAATGGTAAAATACAAAAACAACGCACTGTTATGTATTATAGCCAATAAAAACGCCTCCGTATTTTTTTTTTAGCTGCTGCCTGCGGCTGTTTTTGATACTAAAGAATATGTTCTCAAAAACAAATTATCTCAATTCCACACGTAAGTGACTTTCCTTATTGCACACTGTTTTCTGCTGTGTGCTGTGGATATCATTAAATATGCATTATGCTCAACGTCAAATGTAGTAACCAGCACGCCTGAAAGGGTGCAAGTACCGTGCGCACACGCAGAACGACGAGAACACTTCACTTGCGCTTAGGGGCGATGACGCACTTGCTGCTTGTAGCAGTGTAGTCTTAAGGGGTAATTACCCTTGCCATCTTAGATTTACAAATTTTCTTCCATAACTTAATTTTTGGAGTCAATATTCAAAAACCAAGCTAGTCAAGGCATAGGGAACATTTTAACAGTTATTTCCAAATCCCACTTATTTTTCTTAGATGATTCGTTTCACATCAGTAACCGTAATCAAACATTACCTAATTATTTAATAATTTCAATCCCACATGGGAAAATACAGGTATAATTGAAACTCTACAAACTTCCAAAAATTCGTTAAGAAGTCCTCTATGTCATGTCTAGCTTTGATTTTTTTTTATTTCTGGTCATACATTTTCATTACGAAGATGTGTGAGAAAATTCGAAGATGGAGTGGATACTACCGCCTTAACGCCCCTCAAGCTTCTCGGCGTCAAATGCGGATGACAGTTGCAGGTAGACCAGCTCCTTAATGCTTGTCGCGCGAGCTCTCAAGTCGCCGTACACGGGACTCCAAGAGTTCCCTCCTCGGCCGCCAGTCTTCATTTGGCGTGACACGTGCCCCCACGCTACTCCGCCGGGCAATGCATCTGAGTTAGGCCCTAGGCGGCGCGCTCTGCCGTCAACTCGGCAATTTATAGCCTTCCCTTGCTCGACTTCCCCGGGCCGGGCTCGTTATTCGCGCCTGCCAGGGGGAATTACAGGCCGTCTCACCGCGGTGCCGTCTGCGCCGGGACACAGACAACTCGAGAGTACAGAGGCGAAGCAGCAGCACACGACCGTCAAATGGGGTCACTGGCCAGCAACATNGGACACAGACAACTCGAGAGTACAGAGGCGAAGCAGCAGCACACGACCGTCAAATGGGGTCACTGGCCAGCAACACGTTGGAACATGATTGTACAACCAGCGCCTTGTAACCCACTGGCCAATAGGAAGCCCATCTAACAGGGAACCTTTCGCAGCGTGCAGTAATCAGAGCCTCGCGCAGCCAGTGATAGGGCGCGGCCACATCAAAGGAACCATCACTCCATTTTGTCTCTGAGTACTGGACCTTCAGATGAACTTACCTGACGTCGAGTCAAGATACCACTGACCATATGCAGTTCACGTTTATTTAAGGCAACNGACCTTCAGATGAACTTACCTGACGTCGAGTCAAGATACCACTGACCATATGCAGTTCACGTTTATTTAAGGCAACTTAAAGACATTTACTTCCTTTTCCTCAGATCAAAAAATTAGATCGCAAGGTTTTTGCAAAACGACACGTCAAAATCTTAATTTTAATGTTATATAAATACACATATTATGAATATATGTACAGAAATAAGATAATTCACACTGATAGAAGATGCCAAAAGGTACTTCATAACACTTATAAAATTGCCCAAGAAAATGTTTTTGCAATTTTAAAAATTGCTGAAAATAATTAAATTCTTGCTGCCCCTAAATTTTTAGAAAATATCTTTTGCTGGAAAATTTTTTTAATGAATTAAGACAAGTTCTTTAAACGCCCTTTTTAAATGTAATACAAATCGTTTGGTTTATTTTATTTGTACAATACAAGAACATTAAAATAATGATTTTGACGTCTAATTTTGCAAAAACAATGCAGTCTTAAAGTGTTTTATCTGAACATAAGGTAGTCAGATTAATGCCTACAAGTTAAAAAAGATATGGTTCAAATATAAAATAACACATTTTCCCTTGGCGAGTTTACTACATTTATTCTTGGAGCCTGGAAACATTCCCATCAGTAACACCATCCGAGAAAGTGCTATGGAATATAAAATCAATTTTCTCAAATAAAAAACCGAGATACGTCATTATATGTTTCCAAACCAACCGCCATAATAATTTAAGAGCGTAGAGGTATTATCATATCATTGAAATTTTAAAAATATTAAACTATTTCTTAAAAGTCAAGCTCACCCGTACTTGGATTTTAACACGCATTTCGTTAATGGCAAGTATCTCATTTGCTACAATATGTACAAACATTTCCAAGAGACGTATTATTCGAAAGATAGTGCACCGATATTAGATCTTGAAACAATTAAAAGTATAGCTCCTTTGTTCGTTTTTGATGTTAGTAATCAAAACGATTCTATAAATAACAGTGTTGCTTATTCGCGTATTGAAATAACAGCGAACGTGAACATTCCCCAAAATACCCAAGCTTAAGCGCTAATAATTCACGACAGACTAGTGTCATATAATGTTCGCAATAAGTCGGTCCAAGGTATTAACATAAATATGTTTTCAGTGTATGTCGTAGTGTCAGCAAGTAAACATGTTCTGCATTATTCACGGCTTCCGAGCACCAAAAAGGTTTATTATTAAGGAAATGGCTATCACAGACACACATGACCATACCACTGTGTTCACATTCAAACAACCATTTGACTGGAAATGTTTAAGTCGGAAGTATAAGCGCACAAACACCTGGGTTTCAAAAAGTCACCATGGGTTAGTGTGGAAGGATGGATGTGTGGAGTACGGTCACTTGCCCTCTATTTGCAACAAATATTCCAAAGACGAGAAGATTTTCGTGAGTGGATCGGATCAAAAACATATTCTAGCAAGCGTATGGAGCGGCAAAATAACAGATATGCATAACGAATTTAAGTGTCCGTCATTCAAACAATTACGTGAAATGTACGGATATGAATCATCATTCATTTCTGCAGGTGAAAATTCTATATTAATGTTTAGCTGGTCGTTAATGTGGCAGAGGGAGGAGAAGGGAGATATCCCGATCGAGATATAACTACATCGTGAATCGCAGTATTACATCAGTACAATTCAGGGCGCGATGGAGAAATTTAATCCTGAATTGGAGTATGCGAGTGTTCTCCCAGGATATAAAAAAGTCTGGTTTCGGGTTAATGGCAATGCTCCTTCACAAATTCAAATGCGTGACGGAGAGGAACATAGGAGTTGTTCGATAACTAGTCCGGAATACACGTACCAGGAAGTCAGTGAATGTAATGGACGCGAGTTTGCGGTGTTTAATTTACGGCCAGTCACAATATTGCCATGTTGTTTAAATTAATTAGAGAACGATGTCCTAGATTAGATGAACATATTTCAAAACGTTTGTCGTATAGACGAATCAAATATATCTTACAGCGGGACTATTGCGGTATACCTGCGATCTGGACAGAAAAATGTAATAAAGTAGAACGGAATACTGAAATTCCCAGCGAAAACCGGCGATTAGTTTCGCCCTGCGGTGTGTGGACATGCAGTGTTTCCGAAAGCAAGTGTAAAGATTTTAAGCTCAACTAAAAAAAATCCAAGATGGCCGCCAGCCTACACAGGCAAGGAGTATCTGCGTCAGAGCTTCAGTCATTCATATATAAGCATGGCGTGCATTCAGAGACGGAGTGCGAAGTGTTGCAAGTAGGTTATGGGAGAGTATATTTTAAACCACACGATGGCGTGTTTCAAATACAAGTGTGCAATGATATTGAACATTGGTGCTATACCTATGACTCATATCAAGGTGTTAGGTTTGGCGAAGCAATAGCATGCAATAAAAGAGATGGTGTTGTTAGATATTTGCGACTTCACAGCGATTTACTATGTTCACTTTAAGACCTAATTATAGCAAGCTCTAATGGAGAAATTCGGGAGCTGCGAGCTGAAGGTAAAATAACTTACGAACTTACCCGACTCAATACCGGAATTACCCTCTACTGGAAGGAGGTATGTGCCGGGG
This sequence comes from Clitarchus hookeri, assembly GCA_002778355.1. Classification (NCBI taxonomy): domain Eukaryota; kingdom Metazoa; phylum Arthropoda; class Insecta; order Phasmatodea; family Phasmatidae; genus Clitarchus; species Clitarchus hookeri. The sequence goes on from NQII01000264.1 coordinate 382,789, forward strand.
ATATTCACACGCTTATTTTCCAACAAGAAAATCTCTGATTTCCGTCCATGTTTAATATGTGGGCATATGAAGTTGCAAACTCCTAACCTGAAGGATAAATAACATCGCTTTAATTTCCTGAGCATCCAACTACCAGTTAATCATCGTCAAAACGTTCCCGAGTGACGTCAGCACCAGCCCGTCCTGTGTGGGTTCTAGTCATATTCATCAGTCTTCCTGTGGTAACTATACTTTGCAAGAATGAAGTTTCATCCGAATCGCAAGTACTCTCTCATCGAGCATGGCTTTNCTTCCTGTGGTAACTATACTTTGCAAGAATGAAGTTTCATCCGAATCGCAAGTACTCTCTCATCGAGCATGGCTTTTATTCTGTGAGGTATCAATTATCTCGTTCATCTCACACATTTAAGGAAATGTGTGAGGACAATATTAATTTTTCCATTTACATACTGTCCTGGTTCATGTTAACGAGCAATAAGTCTTGTATAATTGATTCTTGTGTAACCTATTGTGACAGTTCAAAATATAATGTTAATAAGTGAATACCGTACACGATAGAGGAAAAACGGAATGTTAAATGTAAATGAGAACATATTTTCACAACGTATAGTATTTAAAGAGAAAGTTTGGAACATAATATTTACAGATCAGGTTACANAAATGAGAACATATTTTCACAACGTATAGTATTTAAAGAGAAAGTTTGGAACATAATATTTACAGATCAGGTTACACGCAGCCATTGCAGTACTTTGAACTTCTGTAATGGAGATTTGCAAGATTTGAGGCATTAAATGAGTTTGGGTATATATTAGTTACAGGTTGTGTATCATCAAAGTGTTTTGTGCATAGGAAGTTGAAATTAGCTCCAGCAAAGTTCACACCATAAACTTTTCTTTCTCGCGGTATAGGATTTTTTAATGGTTGAACTTGAGGAAAATTCTAATGAGATAAATTTATCGTGTGTATGTATAGAAAAATCAAATTGTATAATCAATATCAATACATTTTTTAGACGGTTATTGCAGTGTATAATGTTGAGATGTATGAGAAAAAACTAGCATCTTTGAAATACAATCAGTTGTAATTTTATTTTCAAAATGACAACATCTCAGCTGCCTCACCGATAATTTTAAGTTGTCATCTGTCGGCAAGTGAATGGTTTAACGTTCGCCAAACTTGTTCGAATATTTGCGGTAGAAGCCAGATGTCTGATTTCCATCCCGCAAATCCTTACGTTTCGGTTAAGCCTGGGAAACGTTGTGTTGAATATTCTTATTGGAGCAATGGATTGCTTCGTCAATTTACAGACAGTTATGATTCCGTATTTAATTTCCAATTCACGCACTTTCATTTGGGAGATGAGAAGTCTCACGAATTAATTCAGTGTGTTGAAGTAAATAAATGTCCTNCCAATTCACGCACTTTCATTTGGGAGATGAGAAGTCTCACGAATTAATTCAGTGTGTTGAAGTAAATAAATGTCCTGTTTATTATATGTTGACTTCTACGAATCTGCCTGCTACTATTGACGATATATATTCACACTTTGTCGAGACGTGTCCAGATAAAGTAAAATATTTTACTTCATTCGCCGGAATGAAAAGCGAGCATTGGAACGCAAACATTAACTGTATCTAAAGTTTCGAGAAGGAAGTGGAAAATTGAAACGTCAGTGGATGACATGTCAACATCATGTATTGAATTTATAGTTAAAAATACAATTTAAAAATAACGNCGTTTATTATATGTTGACATCTACGAATCTGCTTGCTACTATTGGCAATGTATATTCACACTTTGTCGAGACGTGTCCAGATAAAGTAAAGAATATTTTACTTCATTCGCCGGAATGAAAAGCGAGCATTGGAACGCAAACATTAACTGAATCTAAAGTTTCGAGAAGGAAGTGTAAAATTGAAACGTCAGTGGATGACATGTCAACATCATGTATTGAATTTATAGTTAAAAATACAATTTAAAAATAACGCTCGTTAGATTTAATAGAAACTTTGTAAATATCCCTTACTTTAATTTTTTGTTTAAGAATGTAATGGGTTTCATGTAATATGATGTGTACATTTTAATGTACTGAGTTTTATGTATGTATTGTGACGTGTACATTTAAATATGAGTTTTTGGTATGTATTGTGATGTGTTCATTTTAATGTAAGGAGTTTGTATGTCTGTATTGCCTCTTTTTTTTTTTTTTTTTTTTTTTTTTCGTGAATCCAGTTTATGACAAGAACTGTATATTTGTTGCAATAAACCAATAAAAATAATAAAAACCGGCATTTAAATTTTTTTTACCTAATAAAAATTAAAACTGTTATTAAAAATAATATACGTACTTCTATAAATGAGAAAAGACTTACAAAAGTCTATATTTGAAGAAACATTTATGAGCAAGGCTCACTATACAAGTTTGGAGATTAAAACCATCCCCGCTGCATTTTTACTACCCGAACACAAAAAAAACAAGAGTGAATATGTGTTGGGGGAGCGCTCTAACCCCTATCACAACTTTTTGGCCTGGGAATGTTCTGCAGTCACGAGGGGAAGATTAGTGAACCCCCGTAACAATTTTTTTTTTGTCGTGAGAAGCAAGCGGGATAAACTGCGTCCCCCAGACACGCAGATGGACGGTAATGGCACACACTTCATACAAACTACATATTCAGAGCTGGTGCGTTCTGCGCTCGCGAGGGCAATGCATCGATTCGCGGTTGTCTGCTAGCCGAGTGTGAAACGAGACGCACTGACCACCACTTTACGCTGTGTAATGAACAAAACATTATTCAAAGGGATGATTCCGACTTAAAAAAAGGCCATAAACAAAGGCGGCATTCGGTATTCTAGTCGCTATTCAAACGGTGGCGGCCGTGGTCTTCCCAGTGGAGTGAACACGTATTTTTCATCTAAATCTTGCACGCCGTCGCCCGCTCCGAGAGGCAATTTCTTGCAGCGTNATACATTTTCAGAGCTGGTGCGTTCTGCGCTCGCGAGGGCAATGCATCGATTCGCGGTTGTCTGCTAGCCGAGTGTGGAACGAGACGCACTGACCACCACTTTACGCTGTGTAATGAACAAAACATTATTCAAAGGGATAATTCCGACTTAAAAAAAAGGCCATAAACAAAGGCGGCATTCGGTATTCTAGTCGCTATTCAAACGGTGGCGGCCGTGGTCTTTCCAGTGGAGTGAACACGTATTTTTCATCTAAATCTTGCACGCCGTCGCCCGCTCCGAGAGGCAATTTCTTGCAGCGTCCACCGCACGCAAACCCGTGCGCATTTCAGAGAGAACGCATTTACTTTTGTCGCAGCTAGAGAGGTAGTGGTGGNGTCCACCGCACGCAAACCCGTGCGCATTTCAGAGAGAACGCATTTACTTTTGTCGCAGCTAGAGAGGTAGTGGTGGGGCTATACAAATGTGGAATACAGATCCTCTCTCACTCGTAACAAAACCAAAACCGCAACGAAGTACTGCATTTTAAAATTCCGGGTTTTTAGGAACCACTCCTCTTCTTACCCCCCAACAAGCAGGGAAACAGAGGAAACAGTTAATGGCACCAGATCCCCTGGCGCTACCCAGGGGTCCTTTAACAAAAAGGACTGCTGGCTTAGCCACAGAGCAACCCTTTGAACTACAGCCNCCCTGGCGCTACCCAGGGGTCCTTTAACAAAAAGGACTGCTGGCTTAGCCACAGAGCAACCCTTTGAACTACAGCCAGGCGGGACAGGCTTGCTGTCCCCAACCTGGCTGCTTAGAAATGACATTGAATAGGGACGACAAGAGCCCTCACAAGGGTTTGTACTTCAACCGCGCTGAGGGAGTAGCGTCCCGGGGNGGCTTGCTGTCCCCAACCTGGCTGCTTAGAAATGACATTGAATAGGGACGACAAGAGCCCTCACAAGGGTTTGTACTTCAACCGCGCTGAGGGAGTAGCGTCCCGGGGATGCACGATGGTGGCGGATCTCACTCGTCAGTCAGTCAGTGGAAGAGGTGGCCTCGTCGTGAGAGGACGTCTTCGCACTACCGCAGTCGGGTTGCTTAACTCGCAAGGAACCACCTGGGGAACAGGTACCCTCCGGCCTGGTCTGACCCTGGCTAACTGGTCCCAGGGAATACGGTCAGCTGGTGGACCTCGAATTCGTTTTATTACGTAGCCAAACGTATTTTAGGCATTCATAATTTGCTGTGGTTCTTATAATCAATGGCCGACACATCGACTCTAAGCCTGGACGCAGGGGCTACGTTTTTAAAACGACACCGTGACAACGATTCAGACACCAACTCGGAAGTGGGCAGGGTCACGAAAGCATGTCCGGACGAAGGCTACTCTGTAGATACGGGGAGAAAGGCTGGCAATTCTTACCCCCAGGAAATACCAACTTCAACCCCCACTGCGAACATGTTTGCAAACTTGCCGCAAGAAACACAAACAGACATGCAGCGCGTAGATCAGCCGCGATACAAAAGCTTGCCGATATTTAACAAAGTCACGCGCCAGTTAAAACATGACGGCGAGTCTTTTGGAGAACAGAACACCGCGTTCAAAAATGCATTTACAAGGAGCTCCGGCTCTCTTTTGAAAGAAGAGGGGGGGGGGACTACAACGAGGCTGTAAACTGGCTGAAGGCGGAACAAATTGCCTTCTATACACACGCACTCCCGGACGAAGGCAACATTAAAGCCACCATTAAGGGCCTTGAACGCCACACCCCAGAAGTGGACATCGTCGACGAGATACAAAAGGCAGGAGTCCAGGCGTCGGACATACGACATTTTAATAAAAGACAAACCAACCCAGATGGCACAACTACATATATCGGTATTGGCATTTTTCTGTGACGCAGTAAGGCTGACAGACACCCAAATGTTCAACATTAAACGACTACACCGGATACAAGTCTCGGTCGAGAAATACAAGAATCTAAACCTGGGGATGTCCCGCAATGCAGACGCCGCGGCGATTGTGGTCGCACGACGGCCAGGTGTGACCAGACCCTGAAATGCATTCGCTGTGCAGGAGCACGCCTGCGCAGCGAGTGTAGAGTGCCCGGTTACGCCCCCCAAGAAGTACGGAAGTTGCGGCCAAGCAGAACGTACTGCGGCTTGGAATCAAATAATGCCCGCACTTCTCTGAACTGGTGGAGAGCCACTGAGATAACACAAGAAGTAGAACGCAACAAACACAGAAGCACGACGTACACCGCACGCGTGCAAGCAGTAAACACCGCAAGCAGGCAGCAGTTCCCTCTCCCACCCCCCGCCACCCTCCTTCGCCAAAACCATTAATAACGCTCAGCATCGTGCGCCAAAACAGCCTCCGGAAAAAAGACTCTGTGTGAAGAGCAAGTCCGGCGCGCAGCTGAAGGCTGTGGTTGGCCCAGAGCCCAAGTCTCCAGCCAATCAGATTCAAGACTCCACTTCCACTCACACTCCAGCACAAGAACGGCTGGATGATACTTCCAGAATGCTGGAACCGGCGGAAATACTGAGTACATGCGACTACGCCGACTTCATTAAGAAATTGAAGCCATTCTGCCAACCAATCCGCGAGGCAGCAACACTCGCAGCAAAACAAGCCATACTGCTCGAAGCCATAAGCCACCTGGGCAAATAAAATTACCGCAAACCAGCACAAATCACTTCAAACGCTAATCTACAACGCCGCCGGACTTGAAAATAACACACACGAGATAGGACAACGCTTGGCCACGTGCAGCATTGATATAGCATTCATTACAGAAACTTTTCTTAAACCGCAGCTTAGATATAGCATATGTGGCTAAACAATTTACAGAACAGACCGTCCCACTCATGGAGGCGGAACAGCAATTTCAATTAAGCATGGAATAAATAATCATTCAGTCTTATGAACATGGAGGACACTGGCATAAATGCACGCAAAAAAACAACACACACGTCCGCATGAGCGCGGCATTACAAGCACAAAATACACAATTACTTACACAAGACCTAGAGAAATTGATGGAGGTCTAAAGGGAATTTTTCATTGCAGAGGATTTAAAAACAGTAAAAATCCAGACTTGAGTTGTAGGATAACAAATGCCAATGACAGGGCATTTAAACACACATGCATCTAATAATAATTACGTTATTTTCGCACCAGACACACCAACATGTTTTCCAAACTCAGGAGGCACGCCTGATATTCTAGATATACCACTCACTAATATTGCAGGCACAAATATTAACATAGAAACTATTAGTGAACTAGATTCAGTTCACCTACCAATTTTAACACAGATACAATTCGATGCCATTTTCACAAATAATATTTTCAGCCATAAACTTAGAACAACAGACTGGGAGCGTTTTTAAAAAGAGCTTATAGACGCATTTGAATAGCCGCTAGACACAAATGAAGCTAGTGACATAAATCCGCACATAAAACTCTTTACAGGCAGTGTAGCAGATACCCAATTTAAAGACAGTTAAAGTTATTAAAGGGCTAAAATTAGGAATAATCTTATTTATTATTTCAGAGGTATTTTTTTTATTTCATTATTTTGAACATTCTTTTATAGAAGATTATCACTCGCAGTGCAAGTAGGATCAATTGGTATTACTCCATTTAACCCTGTACAAATCACATTAATTAATAAAACAATTATTTAAACATTTTAACATAATGAGTAACTATTACATTATAATATACGAGGCAAGTTTATCCTAATATGGATTATTTAATTACTTTTAAAAGACAGGCGCACAATCAGGCCCAGAACTCCCTTGGCCAGGACTGAATACAATAGATTAAAAGCCTTCGTCAGACGTAAAGTTAAAGAAAAGAAAATCATAAAAGTTGGAAATCTTGTTAATGAGGTCGCTAAAAAAAACCCCAAGAAATCTGGAAACTCACACGAACACTCCGCTGTATAAATAAACATATTTCCACCCCAGCTATAATCACAGATACAGGTGTTAAATATACTCCAGAGGATAAAGCAAATGCTATCGCAGAAATTTTAGACAAACAGTTTTCCCTTAATGCAGACATAAATGATAGACGATTCCCAAGAAAAACTACAGCACAAGTTAATAATTACCTACAGCAAGGAACACGCGCGGTACCAGAGGAAATTACACTTTTCTAACAAATTAAAATAATTAAAACCAGGACTAACAATAAAGCAGGTGGTGCAGATAAAATAAATTACGAAACATTAAAAAAAAACTTCCCCTAGAAGCACTACAGTATTTATTAGTTATATTCAATGCCATTTTAACACATAAAGTATATCCGGACCTTTGGAAAACAGCCAAAGTAAATACTATACCCAAGCCGGGAAAAAAACCCTGCAATCCCGTAAAACAGACGCCCAATTATTTTACTAAATAGTATAAACAAAATATTTGAAAAAAAAAAAGAAAAATCCTTATTGACATGGCTTAAAAAACACGCTGATGAACACAACGTATTCCCCGATTTTCGATTTGGTTTCCGAGTAGATCATTCTACAGCTCACCCACTTTTAAAAATTGCTGAACAATCCACCGACGGTTTTAATAACAAAACAAAGGCGTACATAGACATCACAATGCTGGACGTGGAGAAGGCATTGCGTCTGGACGCCGGGCTTAATACACAAACTTATTTACTTTAATTTCCCTGATACGTACGCTTATTTGGAGACCCACGATTTGTGGAGACGATAGTTTTGTGTGGCGCTAGATGGGTCGAAATCAACAACTAGAGAATTAAGGGCGGATGTACCACACCGCTCTCCTCTCACCCCCTTTCTTTTATAACATATACACAGCAGATATCCGACGTGAGGGCGATTATGTCCAAATGTACGCAGACGACACGGCTATAATTAAACAAACATCTAACTTGAAATATGCCCTAGTGGTTGTGCAAATACAGCTCTCCGCATTAGAAACATGGTACACTCACTGGCGAATTGAAATAAATGCTGCAAAATCAACCAACTTAATTATCACAAAAAACCTAACCCAGCCTGACAGGGAACATCAACTAATATTCTAAATGGTAAATCTGCTAAGTATTTAGGGCTAAATATACGCATATCACTTACATGGGCAGAACACATTAAAAGAATCACTAACATATCCACAGGAAATATAATACGTTTACATGCAATGTTTAAAACGCCTGGATTCCCTTTTAGGAAAAAGCTACAGCTTTTTAAGCAAATCACTAGGTCCCTACGTCTGTATTGCTGCGAAGTATGGGGTCACGCCGCCCCAACACACACACAGAAAGTTTCAATTACTCAGAATAAATTTCTTAGAGCAATAACAGATGCAGGTTGGTATACTAGTAATGAAATAATTAATCGGCTTTTAAAAATTGACTATATTAACGAAGTAATAATTTCTAGGGACAGAAACCTTTATGAAAGTCTTGGTGATCATCATAACTCCCTTATAAATGAAATACCTGAATATAACCCACTACAGTCACGGAAATATTAAAAACCGTGATTATCTTAACGTCTGAGCCCTGATTTCAACCCAAGGCTGTATCAATACTGTACAATGTCATCCCCACACATAAATAAATGTAATAAATGTGGTTAATTAACATTCATAACTCACCATGCTACATAAACGCATCTTCCTAGTGCGCAGGTGTATGATTGGCTCGCTTTAGAGTTTTCTGCCTGCGGACAATGGTGACGTCACCCCCCTGCCTTGTGGATTAAGCCCATCTGGATAGCTTCACTACCAGTTGCGGTAAGATCTGCAGGGCAGGAATCGCACAACTACTCAAAACAATTACAATTTCCATACTATAAAACGGGAAGGGACCTTTAAATCAAACTACTACTTTTACACTACTCTTGGGCTGGCGGAGTTCTCCGATCGGCCCGGGGACAAAAATCTCGACACACTTAACAAAACTACCTAAACCAAGGCCTTTATAGCTCAGTTCACACGACACACTGGAGCCATACAAAGCTCCCCGGATCCTTAAAAAAAAAACACAAGGCGGTCTAAAATAACACCCATACACAGCGTCCTCTCACACGACACGTACGTACGCCCATTCAAGGCAGCTCATGTGGGTACACTCGCAGACAGTTTACGCCCCACTCTGTCGTCAGGAATCCAGGCCGAGAGGCACACATGGCAGGTCAGGATTGGGTTTAGAGGCATTAGTCTTAAGTTAGTTATAATTTCAAAAATTAAAAATTAAAAAAAAATCTTACAAAAAAGTTTAAAAATTTAAAACATAATTAAAACATAAATATATTCAAAAATAAAAGAAAAAGTATAAACAATCTTTTAAAATAATAGATTCTAGTCTGCAAGGCCAGTTTTCTAGTTTTAAGGACAAGCTACAAATGGTGCGCTTCGGGAGGTTGATGTAGATACATCAACTACGCTGGTAACCCTAGTTTCAAATAGGGCTGGGAACAGTCCTGGTACACAGAGTGCCATAACAGTGTACTAATAACATGCAACTTTCTTCACAATCGCCACACGATGAAATTACCGGGGAATAAGGGCGAGGCGGGACCCTGACTTGCAGTGTCGCAAGGACAGGTATGACAAGCTGGGTTGACGATGGGCAGCGGCTCGGGTTGTAGGCGCACTACACGCGGGTTTAACAAACAACACTACAACATGTTCTACAGACATCACGACACTACAACATGTTCTACAGACATCACGACACTACAACACGCCAGTCGGGAGACTGGTGGGGAGCTCCACTCCCTCGCCGATAACACACCTGCACATATATCTATTAAGATAGCAACAGTGGTTAACAGCTATAGATACGGGCCCGGAGCCCAGATAAAACATATACACAGCAACACCGGCTGAATGATTTGACCCAAGTCTGTTGGGCTGCATTTTTTTTTTGCAAACTCACTAAACTAGTTATGGGTACTTCGGTTCCTGATCTCGTGACAGCACGGCCTTTCAGAGGCACATGAGAGATCGGCGGCGGCCTCTCATTGTCCAGTCAGCTCTCGAAGCGAGAACATCTCTCCACGACGCGTTGTGTGTTTTAAGTTTAAGGGAGGAGGGGGTGATGGGGGTCTACGCAGAGGATTACAAACATTTAAATGTAAGTAATATGTTGTTCTTTTAATATTAAATACTTTTAAATGTGAGTATTTTTTCATTAACATTAACTACTTTTAAATTCAAGTATTTTTTCATTAATATGAACTACTTTAACTGTAAGTATTTTTTCATTAATATGAACTACTTTAACTGTAAGTATTTTTTCATTAATATGAACTACTTTAACTGTAAGTATTTTTTCATTAATATGAACTACTTTAACTGTAAGTATTTTTTCATTAATATGAACTACTTTAACTGTAAGTATTTTTTCATTAATATGAACTACTTTAACTGTAAGTATTTTTTCATTAATATGAACTACTTTAAAAGTAAGTATTTTTAATTCTAATGTTGGGGACACTCCAAAGCGTAGTCAATAAAGTGTTAGGATAATTTGGAGCGTCCCTAGTAAGGATTCGTGTCCTCTTCAGGGAAAATAACGTATTTGGGTATAGTTATCGTTCTTAAGGGTAGATAGCAATTATTATTTATATATATATAATATATACAAATATAGATAGATACACACATATATACATACTATATTTATATAACTATACATATATATATGTATAGTTAAATACATGTCGGACATTCATGTTTGGATTTTAGGTACACATATTTTGTGTTTTATTTGTTTTTTTTTTAGGTGTATTTATATCGTTATAAATAACTTTAATTCTTGTTTTCTTTTTGTTTCAGATCGACTGCTTCCAGGTGGTATTAGAGGCGATATTTGGTGAGTAGGGAATTTGTGATACAAGGCCCTTTCGTTAAACGTAAGCGCTTTAGCAGTGAATCAGAGAGTCATTTAAGCTCTGATTCTTCAGTTAATGTAGGTTTGTCTCGGGATTTGACATAGATCGAGCTTGATAGTTCGTTCGGTCGAAGATAAGTGGATACGCGGATACATAACGACCGGGTCGAGGTGTAAGAGGTGTAAAGTTACTTTTCTGGCCATTAGTGAAACGCAGCACTGACCTTTCAAAACTTATGCCTTCATTGCAGTTAAGTTTTTGAAAAACACTGTGTTGGAGGAGATGGTATTTGAGACGTTTCATTTCAGCACTAAAGCGACACCCGCTCTCCATTCATCAGATATTGGCGAGATCTATGATTAGCACATCGTCCCTAACCTGACTACGATTATCAGAAAGTTTTGTGGTAGAGGTAACGGCTGGGGGATGAAGCCGATACTGCAAATGGACTTACGCATTTCACAGTACAGGCCAGTCACTGTAAGTGCTTCTCGCACAAAGCTACCTTATTTCATTGCCACTAGGAAGGCGTGCATTAACATCCACTGTACAACAGATAAATGTTATCCTATACACCGTAGTAGTTGGTTTAATTCCTGCCAGAAACCATCTCAACAAATCCTACTCATACCCAGAACCTCGTAGGGTTTTGGTCACGAGGGGATTGTCGACTCCCGTCGTGCTACACGAAATCAAACATTTCGAGGAGCTTAATAATATATCTGTGAATGCCTATTCTGTGGTGGACAAGGACTGGAATATTGTTGACGAGACGTTTGATAATGCTAGGGAGGGTTGTATCGTACCCATTCGCATTTATCCTGTGCGATGTGAGCGCCATGTGAATATGTTAGCTGTTCGTGCTACTGGTAGTACCACCCATTGGCATTTGGTTTTGATTAAGGATTTGTCACGCTTGCTTCACAGTCAGTTGAATAAGAGGAACAAAAACATTTTCCTTTGTGGACTCTGTCTCCAGTATTTTTTTAAGTGAGGAGAAACTCGCAAACCATACTGATATACGCCAACAACATGATGCTGTTAGATGTACATCCCCGACTGAGGGAAATAAGTACATTCAGTTCAGTAATCTTGCAAAGCAGAAAAGAATGGGATTTATTGCGTACTGCGATACTGAAGCTTATTTGAAACCCATGTCCACATGTTTGTCCCAAAATGATTTCAGTGGCACAACAACCGTCAAAAAACATGTTCCGCATGCTTGTAGCATTTTGCTCGTGTGTGCTTAAGATCCCACTTTAACACAGTACCACGATTTTGTGGGTGAAGATTGTGTGTATAAGATGGTTGACAAATAAGTTGAGTTGACGAAGTCATTTTCAGACATATATAGCACAACGGCCCCAATGTAACCGCTGACAATGGCTGAAAACGCTAGACGTATGGCTCAAGCAAGTTGTCACATTTGTAACTAGCCGCTCGGAAAAGTATTTGTGGTTGACCTTGACCACTTAACGGGCGCAATCAGAGGCTACGCACATAATCAATGTGATTTACTCTTCAGACTGAAAAATAATCAACTTGTCACTGCATTCCAGAAAGAGCAAAATTATGATACCCACTTTTTAATGAAGCCTTTACTCCTCGTCATATCACTCAGGCCGACGGAAGCGTGGTACTAAAATATCCGAGCGACATTAAAGTGATTGGAACCACCTTGCATAGTTATAAATGCATCACAAAACACATTCCCTATGGGAAAAACTTGCAGGGAGGTACGCGAGTTGTGNACGCGAGTTGTGCAATTAGGTTTCATTGATTTGTTAAATTTTATGAACGCGTCACTGGGAAACATTGGCATATAATTGATCGTCTATAACCCAGTCACAGTTTCCACACAACACACAATTTTATTTCGCGCAATGAAAGGGAGTATTTCCTTATGACTTTGTTAAGTCTATTGACAGTCTGAACTGTACCTCGCTCTCACCAAAGGATGCATTTCATAATGTAACGAAAGGTCAGGGCATAAGTGATGAGGATTAAACTCATGCTCAATTCGCATGGAATGCGTTCAACTGTCAAAATGTAATGGAGTAGGCAACGCAGCACTGACGCGTGGACACGCGTTTGTTAGCAGACGTCCTGGAGAATTTCAGGACCATATGTTTGACAGAATACGGTCTGGACCCCGCAATGTACGCCACAACTACATCTCTCTCTTGGGACGCTATTTGATTAAAAACTGGGGTGCGGCTAGAACTGATGGCGGATGTGGATGAATATACGAGGGCAAATCAATTAATAAGTTACACTTCCACGTTATGGCCATGTATGAAACCACCTAAACATAGGCAACACGGCTATGACAACATACAATGTAAGTTCACTTTTCCACATAGTCCCCAAGAGACTGTAAACATTTCTCGGAACGGTCAACCAACTTTTCGATTCCGGATGCGTAGACATCTCCTCCAGCGCTGTGTAACCACCCGGAGACAGCTGCTTTCACCTCCTCATCGTCTCGGAATCGTCGTCCACCGAGATCCTTTTTCAGCTTACCGAAAACATGAAAATCGCATGACGCTAAGTCTGGACTGNAATCGTCGTCCACCGAGATCCTTTTTCAGCTTACCGAAAACATGAAAATCGCATGACGCTAAGTCTGGACTGTATTGAGGATGTTGCCATACCTCCCACTTGAATCGCTGCAGCAGTTCGGACATTTGGCGGGCCGTGTGAGGTGTTGCGTTATCGTGCAACAAAATCACACCGGCGCTCAATTTTCCCCGGCGCTTCTCTTTAATTGCTTTACGCAACGTGTTCAACGATGAGGAGGTGAAAGCAGTTGTCTCCGGATGGTTACATAGCGCTGGAGGAGATGTCTACGCATCCGGAATCGAAAAGTTGGTTGAACGTTCCGAGAAATGTTTACAGTCTCTTGGGGACTATGTGGAAAAGTGAACTTACATTGTAGGTTGTCATAGCCGTGTTGCCTATGTATAGGTGGTTTCATACGTGACCATAACGTGGAAGTGTAACTTATTAATTGATTTCCTCTCGTATCTTTGTAGAGCGCGGGGTCAGGGTTTGCAGAAGGCACCTGCAAGCTAATAATATTTACATGGGCAATAAGTATGATTCCAGTGCGGAAGAGAAGTATATTTGTTACTTCGGCGCAAATGGATTGTACAGCCACACGATTAAGTGCAAGTTGCCTATTGGTAATTTAGAGTGGGTACAGGCAGAAGAATTTTCAACGTGGGATTTCGCCAAAATGGATAGTGCCGGGGATACCGGTTGTTTCGCGGATTTTTATCTGTCTTTTCCGGTTGAATGTCACGAAGTCCTAGCAGATCTGCCTCTTGCTCCAGTCAGTGCAATACCGCCGAACGGCAAGACTGAAAAATTAATTTTGACAATCGTACCGCGGGAAAATTATGTTGCACACGAGGAAACTCTGAAGCACTACTTAATTTCTGTGGCCAAACTCGATGGTATTCACCGAGTTATACGCTTTGAGAAAAAGGCGTGGATGGCTCCATACATTAATTTCAATATTGAAAACCATGCTCAGGTAGCGAACGCATTCGAGAAATAGTTTTTTTTAAATTTATGAACAATTCCGTATATATGGAAAGACGTTGCAAAATGTCCACCGGAAAAGGGACATCAGAGTCGTATCGAGGTATGATACGATATATGGGGCGGCAGAATTGATTGGGCGTCCGAAATTCAAGGCAAGGCAGATACTCGATGAGAATTTTGTCCTGATTGAAACGAACAAAGTGTCTGTTACGTTTAACGTGCCTTTGTTCACCGGCATTGCTGTTCTAGATTGATCGAAATTATATCTTTATGACTTTCATTACAATTACAGGCAGAAAAAATTTCCCCCGCCGGCTTTTCACCTGCTCTATTGCGATACCGATTCGCTGTTAAATCAAGTAGACTTTCACGATATCTACGAGGTTATGTCCCCTGATCTGACTACGTGGTTTGACACTTCTAATTATGCGCCAAATAATCCGCAAAAGTTTTCCTTAGTGAACAATGGCGTTACAGGAGTTATGAATGATGAATATGCTGGTCGCATCATCACACCTTTTGTGGGTTTACGCCCAAAGCTTTACGCATATACTGTTATGAGTTAGCAGCGTGTGCGTTGAGCTAAGGGCGTGCAAGCTAAAGCGTTGCAGTCACTCCTGCATGAAGATTATTTGAAATGCCTTATGCAAAATTCAAGGGTTATGGGGACCCAATATCATTTCCGTTCGTGTGCCCACGATATCTTCACTGAACGTGTTACTAAGGTCGCCGTGTCAAGTGACGACAAGCGCTACATCGACTCGGATAATTTTGTCGATGATTTTACCTTGGGGTCATTGCAAAATTCCATTGTAAATTAACCTTCTCAACAAGGTCTTCTCCTGCCATGCATCATCTGGTCAACACCATCTGCCATCCACCAGCTACAATCCGTACCCTGCTACAACAGCTAAATGCCTGTCTGCTGCACCACACCGCCTGTCTGCAGCTAGCCACGTCTGTGCAAGACATGAGGTCGAGTACGCAGCACCAGCTAAACGCTGGCCCAACTCCGTGAACGAGACCATCACGGTTCGAGTCCAGTTTACTAACTCGCCGCATGTCTGGTTGCGTGGGGAGAGTTACCTCACCGCCTGTAAACCGGTCTAACGCGCGAGTGTATGCTAATACTTGCCGCCTGTCTACCCCACCGTCAACCTGCTGTCAGTTCAACGCGAGTATAGTATGCTAACTCGCTGCATGTCTGGTTGCGCGCGGAGAATTGCCTCACCGCCTGTCAACCGGTCTAACGCGCGAGTGTATGCTAATACTTGCCACCTGTCTACCACACCGTCAACCTGCTGCCAGTTCAACGCGAGTATAGTATGCTAACTCGCTGCATGTCTGGTTGCGCGGGGTGAGTTGCCTCACCGCCTGTCAACAGGTCTAAGGCGCGAGTGTATGCTAATACTTGCCGCCTGTCTACCACACCGTCAACCTGCTGCCAGTTCAACGCGAGTATAGTATGCTAACTCGCCGCATGTCTGGTTGCGCGGGGAGAGTTACCTCACCACCTGTCAACCGGTCTAATGCGTGAGTGTATGCTATAATACTTGCCGCCTGTCTACCACACCGTCAACCTGCTGTCAGTTCAACGCAAGTATAGTATGCTAACTCCCTGCATGTCTGGTTGCGCGGGGAGAGTTACCTCACCGCCTGTCAACCGGTCTAACGCGCGAGTGTATGCTAATACTCTCCGCCTGTCTACCACACCGTCAACCTGCTGTCAGTTCAACGCGAGTATAGTATGCTAACTCGCCACCTGTCTATCACACCGTCTGCCTGTGTGTGTGTTTCCAAACTGTGAAACATTTGAGTTAAAGAAGAAAGAAAAGTTTTGCAATGTAGATATGTGCATATGATGTTTAGAGGAAGAAAAAAGTTAGTATACAAGTAATGTAAATATTTTACAAATTTTTTGGAAATGTAAATTAAGTATTTTAGTGTCACAAGAAAGATTTGTGTGTAGGTGTTTTAAAGAAGAAATTAGCATGGAAGGTTTTTCATGTGTGATTTTAAAATTATCTGTTTCCTTCTTTTTTTTTATTTAATAATTATCTACCCTGAAATATACATATTTTAACCAAGCATAAGTGTGGTAAAAAATGTATATATGGATGAACGTTGTTAAAAGGATTGGAAGAATTGAGATATTTTCGGACAATCGAGAAAAGATAGTCTGTCACATACACAAAGTGGGGTATTTTTTTAACCAACCATTACTGTGGTGAAAATTGATATATGAATTAATGTCGTTAACAGGAGTGGGAACACGTAGATCTTTTCTGACAATCGAGAAAAGATTGTCTGCCACAGTGGTTGG
>NQII01000264.1:399618-430159 GCA_002778355.1 Clitarchus hookeri
TTTTTTTCACACAAAATATTTTACATTTTTACTCTACAAACACTCATAGATAATGTTTTTCTTAACCAAAGTCACCAAGTATTAGAATAACTATTACAAATATTTCTGAAATGGTGCACATTTTTTAAATGCAGTATGTGGGAAAGAGTTTAGGGGGAGAATGTAATGTGATTATCACGAAGTGTTGTCTGTAGTCAGGTCCTCATTCAGTCAGACTTGCAGAAAGGAGTTGGGGGAAAAAAAAAATTTTGCATTCTCGACAGCACACAATTGTTAACCGGCCGCCATTAAAACCATTCTTTGAGAGAGGTTATGGGGGGAAACTGGTTCCTTCGCCCGCCCGGCAAGCGATTGATACAGAAGCGGATGCGTGTCCCTTCCCATGCCGTTCTGAGAGAGATATTCATATCCTCTCTGCTAGCACTTTTTCCTATCATAATAAAGAACATTATTCCTATCCTCTGTCTCCTGTAGCATTTTCTGTTAAACATGATAATGCATGAAAGAATTTTTAATTCTTTCCTGTATAAAGGGTTTTTTACGGTGACAATGCGGNCCTGTATAAAGGGTTTTTTACGGTGACAATGCGGGTTTTTCCCTTTCTCTTCTAATTATAGTTTAGCTATAAGTACACTTAGGGAGGTTTTCATGGCCACAATCTGGCCATGGCAGCCCAATCCCTCTTTGCCGAGATGCATGTCTCCTTGCATGATACTCCCTTCCTTGTAGGCGTATGGGGCTTAGCCCTGAGACGCACTTAACTCCCGTCCCTACCGCGGGCTCATATAACACTTAGTTTTAGAGTAGTTAGTTAAAATAAAATAAAAATAAAATGAGCGATACTCTCTCGTGCGAGGGTGAAGGCAGACTGACGTGTGTGTGTAACACAGCTCTCCTAAAGGAGACACTCTCGCTCGGCAGTAAGGAAGCTCCGCTAGGTATTCGTGAACTCTGCTGAATTGTGTGCTTGGTTAAAATATCCCGACATGATATTGGCATGATTGTGTGGCTATTATCTAAAAATTGTACTTGGATTAAATGAGATATTTACAAAATGGGATTAAAATCACATCTGTTTAACACGATGTTTAGTGAAGACTGCGTTAGTTAAAAATAATATTTCTCCCATATGTCGTCCACGACGGAGGGGGGTATAATCAAAATATATTAGTCTTTTAAACTCAGTCTGCGTCCAGCCTCCGAGCTGAACGGTCGTATACTTGCTCCCGATGTATTTTATCTCTGTGTAATTACTCTCGATAAGCACTTATTAAGATTTATTATTATTATTTAAGATCATAATTTGTGTTGCAATTCAGTATGCTGCTGACTCTCGTAGAGGTTAGATGTGTAATCACAAGTGCTTGCTCATAAGTAATTATGCTTTAATTAACATATGTTATTATAATTAATTAATCTCGACGGGACTCAAACCAAAGACTAGATCACCAACCTCATCAGTTGTGTTTCGGCAGCTGATAGGTAAACATGTGTACTTTTTGTGTAATTAATCTCTCAGTACATGTACCTGGTCTCTCATTACTATCGTAATTGTTCATTACGCAATTACCCATTAAGAAATTACACTTAATTTCGTTCGGCGGGTCTCGAACCAAATACTATACAACTGTAAATATAATGATGTTTAATTAGTCTCGACGAGATTCGAACTAAGGACTATACCTGTACAAAGGTAATTACGATTTAACGCCCTCAATGGGATTCGAACCAAGGAGGACCCGACTATACATCCAACACCTCAACCCTTCCCTCCTCTCGCCCCCTCACAAATCATCCTACCATCAAAACATTTCAAAGTCCCTCAAATGTCGCTTGGGCGCTTTGTCCGCCGAAAGGGTACCGGACAATTAGTCGGCCAATCACAGTACAGCTTCTGAGGAGTAGGGGAAGACGACAGCCAACCACAACATACCTCCCAGAGGGGGGGAGGGCTGATGATCAACTAACAAGGTTAAAGTGTAGCACCAATTAGGTTCCACCCTCCCTACACCACTTTGCACGCTAATAAAATGGCACTTAGTCCACTGATGTCTCCCTAGCGTCGTAGAGAATACATGATACCCCCTACTTATACACAATGTGCATACAAGTAGACCTTAAGCAGGGCTTTCAAAAGTTCACATTAGATCATGGCCAGATCTTTGAGTTCAGATGTATGGAGAACTCCATCGTCGAAGTCTTGCAGGCAATGGGATAACCTCGGGCTACCGTTTCAAGAGTGTACCGTGAGTTCATGGATCCGGGTAATAAAACCACCACCAGAGACGACTACCGCGGTGTACACCTTGTCGGTAACTGTGGTCACGGTTGGCTAACCCAGTTAGTAAGAGTGGGCAGACGTGCCGCGGTGCAGCAGATCGCTCACCGATCCAGTACTGGATCACAACGACCTGCGAGAAGCCATACCATCCAGTACCATCGCCAGGCCGAAAGCGAGTGCTGCACGCTTCTAAGCGGGTATCCCTAATTAAACTGCTCATGAGTGTAATTCCGTTACAGCTTAATGTTAGAGCGGTTAACCTTTGATGTTAATTCAATTATTATTACACTCTGAGTGAGTCGCATGAACCCCGCCTTACTGATTCAGGGTTAAGAAATCTGCGCCAAAACGGTACCTTTCACAGTAAAGCGTTGCCAATCTAACGCGATGTCCGGTTCCGGAATATCGCGCAACAAAGTCATTGAAGTGACGCCTCTACATCACGTTTCACTTCCCTGTGTCTAAATTTCCTGCTGCTACATCGGGTGTACGCCGGTAGAGAGAGAACAATTAAAATACCGCGATCACAATAAAAAAACTTTACTCTGTGTGCTCGAGTGACAGAAAAATCTTGTTATCCTGAGGCGATGCATATTTTTTATTTTTTACATCCGAGTATGGCTTCGATTTCGTTCTCTAATTTACTTTTCAGTGAACTTTTTTTTCCATTCGCCACCTGGAGAGAAAATTTGAAATATCCCCTGCGAAAGTGCCTTCTGTTTACACGGATGAAAATTTCCAGTTCGTTTCAGTTTTTATATCGGACTACGATGACGGTGGGAATTAGAAAATGGTAAATCCTTTGAGTGAGTGAAGAGATTTGGGCTGCTCTTAACAACAAGTTCTTGAGAGCTGATGAGGGTGATAAGAGTTGAGCATGGATAAGCGCCGGAATGAAATGGCAGGGGAAACGGGAGTTCCTCGAGAAAACCAGCTGACCACTGACATCGTCCGGCATGATTTCTACATTCAAAAATCCGGGAGTGACCCGGCCGGGGATTGAAACCGGCTCGCCTTGGTGGTAGGCGAGCAGGCTAACCGTTCAGCCACCACGGCTTCAAAACCTTTGAAGAAATATGATATTCCTACACCGTTAGGTTTCATTGCTGTCGTCAATCGAGGTAAAAACGTCATACTTTTATGGATCGTCGATCACTAGGCTACACAACTTGTATAGCAATCGGGTTGTTTGACAAGGCGAGGCTGGTGAATGTTTGTTTGATGAGATGCTGTAAATGTATCTTTCTTAAAATTTTTATTACTAGGGAGACTTAATTTTTGCGAAGCTCAGAATAATTTCACACTCTTAAAAACAAATACGCCCATAGCTTTCTGTATAGCAAAGAATTGCGTTTCTTTAACGTAATTGTGTCCACACGAACAAAACCTTGCTTTGGAAACATTAAAGATATTTATGAATGTTGTCATTCAATAATTTTTTAATACATTGTTGTTTTATGGCAATATTAGTTTCTGGGAGATGTTGCACAATTATTACGCGACTCTCTTTAAGGACGAGTTAATGCGTTAAAGTAAGCCTTATTAGGTGTACAGAAGAACCGAACCTGTGCTCTTAGATGTGCTGGTTCACAATAGAAAATAGCAAGTCATCTGCGTTGTCGGCAGTTCTTTAAGCGTTGAAACGCTTGGCTATTTTTTAAATAGACCTATCTAAAATAAAATGTTTTTTTTTTGGCGATGATTAATCAGAACATGTCAGTGGGCAGTTTTGGATGTTGACATGACATTTTTTAAACAGCAAATGTGTGAGCTTATTTATGATTATATTTCAGAGTTCAATTCACAATAACAACATTCTATGCCAGAGAAAAAAGTCAGCCTTGAATAATTATGTTATTGAAATGCTGGTTATATTTTGCGAGGTTAGTTGGTGTCCCATTGAGCGACGTAAGGTGCGTTAATTTCGCAAATTATTTCGGTGGTAGGCTATACTTCAAGTAAATATACTACAATTATCCTTTTATGATTGGAGCACACTGATTTTGACTTGCCCTGTTAAACTCTTTAGCCATTATAATACAATAGTCAACAACGTAACCGTATCAGGTGCAAGCAAGTTGAATTAAAAATACCTATCACTTTATCAGCAGCCAATTAAACAACAGTTGTGGTTCGAGTGTGTGAAGTACTGAGAAGTCTAGGCTGTTGCCAAATTAATTCCCAAATACACGCACATCTAGCAAGGGGGTGTGTAGTGCAAATTAAGGTTATTTTAGGCTTATGCCGTTCACGGTGAGGTTCAGTGGACAATGCTATTTCGTTGAGGTAAATCATTCGTAAAGACCTGCAAAATTTTCTTCAATGTTTGTTTCAGGGTTTTCCAAATACAATCAGACTGAAGGCCACGGCATTAGGGCCGTACCCATACAAAAAGTTCAATTTGAACGGACAATTGTATCAAAATAAGAATAGCAATCATTAAAACTTCTCTTATGTCGCTATTAATCATATAACATAAAATTAATTACGATAAATAATGTTGTTTAAAAAAATTTACATATTTAGTTTTGATATTTTTTTAATATATAATATTTTACCGGTATACAAAATTATATGATACAATAATAAAAAAATACTATAACATATTTATTTGCAACCTATACTTCACCATCCTACACACACGAGCAGAAACTCGTAATTTTATTTGTTGTTGACTTGTGTGAGTGCGACCATGTCATAGGAAGTTAGCGATATTATCGTCGAATTCTTATAATTGGTCGAAAGAGTCCGTAGGGCGTGCCAGACGAATTGTAGGCCAATGGCATACAGCATCTTACAGTTTTATGCGCTGTCACATATTAATGTCGCATATCACTTAAGAATACCGAGGTGAAGCAGCAACATATACCGCGAACTCCAGCTGCCTGGTTATCTATTCGCTAGCCGGCAGCCAATAAGGAACTTTCCGGATCATGTAGTAGGCAATCAAACACAAAGGCCCGTTCTCGGAGCTTCACGCAGCCAACCAGAGAAGGGGCACGCACACATGATAGTTCGTCTTGGTCTACTAATCAACTCTGTGTGTTTATAGCCAACCACAGAGCCTAAACGGATTGGTTCTGATATTTTAATAGAAACCTGCAAAATTCGCGTTATTTTTTGGCAGCAGAATATAATTCATCGGTCAATATATATTCGATTCGGCGCCATTGGTTTATTGGCTTCTTTTGAATTGGTTTGACGTGATTGGGCGAGCCTGCTTGTTGCTTGCCATTGGTTTAAAGGCGTCCATGGTGTGTCTGAACAAACTGTAGCCCAATGACAAACGTGGTACCAAAGCACAAGTGCTTGAAGTCTAGTCTGCCTTAAGATAATAACGCGAATTTTACAAGTCTCTAGGGATAAGCGCTCTGTTGGCTAAAGTACAGCATCGATCTAAAAACATCTTGTTCGGAGCATTGAAAACTATACGAGAAGTTGGGTTCGAGCTGGCGAAGAGTCAACAGGGCGTGGCGCGGGTGGCAGGCGCAATGCACGGTTCTCGTCTTCCGAAGCTTGTTATACATTCCAGCGGGGCAGCGGCGGAGATCTGGCGGGAAGTCATCCATCAGCGACCCCGGAGCGATGAGCTACACTGCTGTCCCTATCGCGGCGGCCGAGTGGGCGCTGGGAACCCGCCGACCGAAGCAAACAAACAAAGAAGAAAAAAAGAAGGAGGGTTAAAAGATTTCAGGGCCAGCGATAAAAACGTTATCTTCGCACGTAAAACAGCGGGGGCCATCTCCTCCTCCCCCAACCGGACGTCTGAGGCCGTAAAAACCGCTAACTTCCTCTCCCTCGCTTCCGGACTGGTCGAAGCTCGGTCGGTGGTCGAAAGAAGGAAGCGAGGCGGTGTAAGGAGAGGGCAGCCGCGCAAAAAAAAAACATTTGTTAACCCTCTCGAACCTTCCGCACGAATTGACCGTTTTCAGACCCAGAGTTCTTTAACCAGCGCGCAGTCGAGCTCGCCTCTTGGCTGCCGTGTTGAGTGATTTACGTGATGAGAACACGAACGATACACACATTTTTTTTTTAGAGGTGCAGCTATATTTTTTATCGTTTACATGTCAACAATTTTCGGTGGCTTGCTCGCTATGATTCGATTCACAACTTAGCAGTGGTACCTTCATGTCCTTCCGAGTGTTGTAAAATAATGAATTTGTAAAAAAAAAAAAAAAATATATATATTTAACGATACAGATAAGGTTTAAAGGATTTCCTGGCCCACCTACCTGAGAGTTGGGATGCCATTACTGACACCTGGAGGTTTACATCCCAACGGCACCTAGCGGTCACCCATCCTAGCGCTGACTACGGCCTACACTGTTGAACTACGATAATCGGGGGACTACCGGGTCACTAGCGCGTTATACGTTGGCAATTGAAAAGAATTTATACACAAAGGAACCGATGAGAAAGGTTTTTGTTGTTTGAGTACTGGCAGTAGCCAATTATGGAACTGTAATTTAATAGCTCTCAAAATAATTATCGTTTTATAATACCTACATATATTTTGAAGAGCCAAAAACTGGTAGAGGCGTGCGTGTGCAAATAACAGAGGTACGGAACCAATCCGAGTAACGCGATGCGGTAGGCAGCTAGATCGGTTACTGCTGCTACAATGGCAGGTTATCAAGATTTAAGTGAGTTTGAACGTGGTGTTATAGTCGGCGCACGAGAGATGGGACATAGCATCTCCGATGTAGCGATTACATTTGGATGTTCGCGTACGATCATTTCACGAGTGTACCGTGAATATCGGGAATCCTGTAAAACATCACATCTTTGACATCGCTGTGGCCGGATAAAGATCGTGAAAGAACGGGACAAACGACGACTGACGAGAATAATTAAACGTGACAGACGTGCAACCCTTTCTCAAATTGGCGCAGATTGGATTTGTGGACAGCCCTGCAGGATTCATGGTGTGAATTGCCTCCTGCATACCTTCATACATCAGTCGAGTCCATTCCACGTCGTCTTGCGGCACTTCTGAGGGCAGGTGTACCAGTTTTTTTGGCTCTTCAGTGTACTTTATAAAGTTGCATCATGCTAAAAAAATCATTACTTCGAGAATACTGATTTTAAAAAGTTATAATGTGATGTAAAATCTCAAATAAAAAAAACGATAAATTCGACGAATGGTTACATTTCTTAAAAAGACAATTTTACTGAATTTTTCAATTCTATAATAGTTTATTAGGTACACCCGGAGGGAATCTATGTCAATAAGTATCTTGCGAACGAGCAACCTGGCCAAGGTGAAAATGGCTACTCTCTGGGGCAGCAATTAATAGCAAAATAGGTGAGGCATTATAATACAAAGTACTTAGTAGACTAGAGGGATTATCACATAAAATATTGAAATGGTATAGGTAGGGAAAGGAACATTTCGGGTTTCAACCCCTTCAGACCCACCTCAATTTACTGTTTCAGGTGTTGAAAAAAATTATGATGCGTGCTGTACTTAAGTCGACACAACACTGGTTCCTTTGTCACAGTCAATGAGCTGTAGGCTGTATGATCGGCTACAGTTATATGGATCAATAATGTCCTAGGCCAGTAAGGACGATAAAGCATTTGATGCGCTGTCCAGTGTCTCCCTTAGTGCTTCTTTGGTTCAGTGTCTCAAAGGCATAACCTAGATCCAGGCATTGAGCTTGCTAGAAGGCCTACAGTCTAATATAGAAAAGTCGAAAGAGCTTCATATCAAATAAATATTCAAAATTAGCTTCACTGGAATAATTGAGAGCTTTCTGATTGTTACACTTGCTGAATTTAACTGATCAAATCATGATTTCCGCTGTATTATAGTCAAACCTACTACTCTGAAGTATTGCTTCGGTGTTTATCTACCGATCCACTATTTTGTATCAGTTTCCTAACACACTTTAAGTAACTTGTATTTCACTTACAGATTTCAAAGATTGGGGTTTAGTGTAAACTCTTTGTGTTTTAGAACTCTGGGTGTTCTTTCAGCAGTGGGGCTGGTACTTTATTGGTAGTATAAGTCTGTAGCTAAGTTTAAAGCAGTTACTGATCACGGATAGAAATATATCATACTAGTTTACTTTCACTTATAATGGTTTTTCAAGTACCTTTTTTTTTTTTTGCTATGTAGAAAGTAGGAATTATCGTGTTCTGTTTTACTCTTTGGTACCCAACGGGACGCACTCAATATTATGAACCTAGCAGAATTGAAATATTGGACTGAAAAACAAGGTTTCATGTTTGGTACTCTATTGAGCATTTATACAGATAGAGTGAGACCTCCTCTAAACCGCTCGTATAGTGGTTAGACTGCTCGACTGACACTGAGGTGAACCGGGTTCGATTCCCGGTGGGATCGCTCCCGTATTTTCGCATGTGAGAATCGTGCCGGACGATTCCGCTGGTCGGCGAGTTTTCTCGGGGATCTCCCGTTTTCCCCGCCCCTGCATTCCAACACTGCTCAATACTCACCTCGCTTTACTCTTATCGGCTCTCAAGACCTCGATGTTAAGAGCCGCTCAAATCCCTTCACTCTCTCACTCACTTATTGTACTGCTTACTGACGCGATGTTGCCAAGAGACACGTTCTCATACCAAATCCACGTTATTTTTTGCGAAATTTGTCTTACTTACACATGCGTAAACGACTTACACGTTTTATATATTCTCTATAAAGAAATTCTGACAGTGGGAAACGTAACATTACTACTGTTGATAGGAATAAATACACTTTGAATGTTTATCTGTTAATAAGTTACTGAAAACAAACGATTATATCCAGTGAATAAACAACATGACTAACCATTAACTATCATATAAAAATTAATGGACATATTATCAAGAATACCAGTTAAAAGTTACTGCTGCGTAACAATACTATCGCATTTGTAGATGGTGGCGATGGAGTGAAGGAATTGCACAGCTCGCTCGTTCACTGCCACACAGCGTTCTGAATAGCCTGCGGTTTTCAGTTTACGAATGACCAACTGCGATTCAAGCGACCACAGCACCTTTTTTTTACGAGCTATTTGTACTGTGCTGTCGGCCATTATTCGAACTCTCCCATTCGTGTCCAAGTGACGGTGGTGAATAGGCGACTCGTTCGTTACACATCTCTCTTTCGAGGGCTGCTATAGACTATTACCGAGCACGGCAGAGCCGCGGTAAACATTCGAACTCGCATTCGGGAAGACGCGGGGTCGACTCCCGGCCCGGCCATCCTGATGTCGGTTTCCCACAGTTTTTCGATATCACTCCAAGCGAATGCTAGGCTGATTCCTTGCTACAGTTTACGACCGAGTCCTTCCTCGTTCCTGATTCTCTGAGCAGCTTTCTCATTCTCTAAAACACTCAGTTCCGACGAGATGTTAAGTCCAAATGTTTTAATTTATCTACTTATTATCTTGGAATTTTTTATATACCTATTTGATAGCTTGGAAATTTTATTCAAAAGTAGCTTGTAGCTCACTCCTGGCGTTGATAAGAGAATCGAGAACTCGCGCAGTAGTTTCTTACAAAAACCATTAACTGTGAGGTTTACACACAGACTTATTAAAAATACAAAGGTAAAGAAGGCGCTTTTACCGCGAACTCCGGACGTACACGCCACCAAAATGGCGTCACTGGCCAAAAAAATGTCGGAACGCCGTTCGTCAACCAACGCCTGGTGACTTACTTGCCAGTTGGCAGCCAAGCCAATAGAAAAAAATAATTTTCTCATCATGCAGTAGCTAATCAGAAAAAAAGGCCCGTTCCTAGAACCTTGCGCACCCAATCAGAGAACGGTTAAGCATACGTAAGAGGAAACGCCAAGCCGTTTCGGCTCTGGGTACTTATCTGCTATGTAATTGAATCAAGTCGACGGGCGTCTTAAACGATCCATCTCCGAAGTGCCCACTCCTAGATGAAGCAGTAGTTAATGAGCGGGGGCTCGATGCGTCCCGGGTGATCTCCTCTTCGCGTTCTCCCTCTCTTGGGGAGTCTGCGCTGCTCTTAATCCACTCCCAGGTCACTTCGACACTTGAAAGCCTTAATTGACCTTCTCGAGTCCTGCCAACTCGAGCCTTGAGAGCCCGCGCTTGAAGATCTGTGGGAAGAAACGCAAGTTCCAGAAAATCCTTTTGCGCTGCGTGTGCGGGCTCTGAAGTCTTTCAGAAGAAATCTAAAATCCACACACGGTTTACGTGTTATCACACTCTAAAATAGTATAATCGAGTATGAGTGGTGTGGTTGTGTACCCAACTACGTTAAGCAGGTCGTGGGTTCGTATACGACACATAGCAGAAAGCGGGCTTTTCTTGCTAATGGTCACTCACCCTCATTATAGGCGAATTCCGACACGTTGCCTTAATAAGTACCCTTCATTTTTTTCCCAGTTGCTCCTTTCCCTAAAAGATTGTGACCCTAATTAACTGACATTAATGCTTATGACAACATTTAATAACGAGGATAGTTTTTGTCATCCTCCTCTAAGCAGCCAGATAAGAACAACGTGCGATGCCGGCATGCGTCATGGAGAATATGCAGCACATGGACAGCTAGACGTAACCCTGTAACACGTGTTCTTACGCCAATGTCTCCCAGTGAGAAGTCGCTGGGTAGCCGAAATGTAAACATGACCAACAAAGTATCACAGTCAGCTTAGTGAGACCAGCACTTCCTTTGTTCCGCTTTCTCTAGCGTCGCCGGAAATCATCTTCGGTTGAGCGCTGCTCACGGCAACTAGTATGAATCTGAAGGAGGCGATGATGGTGCAGGAAGGTACAACGAGGGTTCGACCGGCTTCCAGGATGACGATGACCAAGGGAGGAAAGTCTTTTGTGACGGAAGACGTCATTGAAGCAGATAATTAAGTGGTTAGTGAAAGGGATGGACTTACGATTTACGAGCTGTCCGTTGCAGGCCGCCGTGAGCGAATGGCCGAGTGAGCAGGTGATGGACCTTCGTCCGTGATGACGTCACTAAATATACATAGCGAGTACAGAATAAAGAATCTGAGAGATGTAATTTACGGTTTATAAAATAAATGTTTAGGGGCAATGCCTTATACTGGTTAGCAGCTGCGAAATTGAAATATGAAATCCCATGTTAAGGGAATTTCACCTCACTGCATTAATTTTAAAGATAGGCGTTTCGAACAAAATTTATTCTTCGCGAATTTTTTATAAGTTCCCTACAGCGGAGATATTTCTACGACATAGCCTGCTTTCAAGGAATTTTTAAAATGCATGTTTTACGAAAATTTAAATACTGCCTATCTATATTGAAAATATACGCTCATATGGATCTTCTCCTAAAAAATTCGCGTAGATACATTTCGTTTGAAACGTCTATCTTTAAAATTAACGCACTGACGCGAAATTGACTTAACATGGAATTTCCTATTAAAATGTCGCTGCTGCCAGTTGGTAGGCATTGCCTTCAATGGCCATAATTGTTTTCCGTTCCGATGTTTCCAGAAGCTGAAAATAAATAGTCTTCGTATTTATTTGCCAACATGGAAATAACAGCATGAACAGCTCCACGTGTGTTGATGAAGCCTCGCCGATTAAATCATACGAAGTTGATAAATGACTACATTTGTATAGCTAGGTTCCGGGTTTGAATCTCAGATAAGACAATGACAATGACGTGTGCGCTGTTTTGTTTTAAGATGTACGTTCATGCTAGTATCGTTTGTAAGCGCTTTCTTTTTCCGGCATGATTCTGAAGCATTTATAACTCTAATGAAAGAAAAGTGTTATCAGCTCATTCATTTTACTTGACATTCGGAAGTACATCACTGTTTTAAGTTTGAATAATACATTTTTGATTTTAAATAGAGAATCATATTAGTTAAAAGCTATGTGAGATTTTTATAAACCAATATTAATTAATATACGCAGACACAAATAAGCGGCTCCGCAAGATTTAACATACAAAGAAATCGTAATTATATTCAGGTTGTTTTATTTGTTTAGAAACAGATGGCAAACGGGATGTATTGTGGTTTCTCTGTGAAATAATTCAGCTGACGTCACATTGTGTGTGATTTCGGGACGTCGACTCTTGCAGTAGAATGGGAAAAGCACCACATCTACGTGGCGGCAATCTGTTGAGACTGCGCGTATTGGCAGTGCAGCCTATAATTACGAGCAAACACCCCCGCATTGCAGTGGTCAGTGTTTGCACCCGTAATGCAGTCTAGTCATATGCATCGTTTTCATATATCCTGTTTGTTATTTGGCACATAACCCTTTGTTTATGCCCATGCATCAAATCAAATGGGATAATGATCAAGCCCTCAAAATTTCAACACACAACCATTTGCTTAATTGGCACCATTTTTATAATCGTAGCTAAACACTCACTCATATTAGCAAATAATAATTTCAGAGGGTTGTTTGGTTTGAACTCAGATCATGAAGAATTTAAAGTTCGAACATACCTAATAATTAAATATCTACACCTCATTATAATCTTAATCCAACGTCGAGGTCACAATCTCTTTTGTCGATTTGAGCTCTCATAAATATACACAAAATAAAAAAAATTAATCTTCTGCTATTGTATATTCAATGATGTCTACACCTATTGAGCAATTTATTCGGTTAACAATAGGAGCGCCTGAATGTTTGTATGCATACAACGTGCATAACAGTATTGCTCAACAGCTAGTATCGTGCAAATCGCAAGGCGGTGCTGTAAAAACGTATATAGGCGTTCTTTTACTGTTCATTCCACAAACGTTCTCTGTATAAAATTAAACATTGACCTGTGAGAGTATTCTTGTAAGCGAATAAATAAAAGTAATTCTCTATATGAAAGTCTTATTTAAAGTGTATAAAATTTTCGAAATCCACATCAGAGTAATAATTGGTCCAATAGCAAAGAAATTTCTTCGCCATCACTTAATCGGCCCATGTACACAAGTAATTAGTACGGACAAGAACATTTCCCGAGTTAAATAGTTTGCAGGCTAGGTTTCACAGTCCTGTGTACAACTGAGACTAAGCTGTTTGTTCATTGGTTACTGACAGGGTGTGGGACTTTCTTTTATTCGAATACGTTGCACGTGATAGTCTCACATTATTTATTTCTGTTTACTAATGGTAATGTTTGTTATTCTACTCAGGTTAGGAACAAAACGTGATTTATAATGGGAGAATTTGGCACGGGGAAAATTACCGCAGAGATTTGCGCAGTGATCCAAAAGGTATTTTAATTAAAATTTTGAGCTACGTGAATAATAAAAGAGAAAGATTTAACTTAGTTACGAAGATATTTCGTATTTGATTTACGATTTCTGAAAATGTCCTGTTTTAACGTAGAAAATAGAGAAAATTTGATACATTGCTGACACTAGCGCTTACCTAGTGGCAAAAAATTTTCCCTTAGCCAAAAATGTAACATTGATCCTCCCAACCTGTAGTAGAAGTAATCTTACTAATGGTTATAGGATTATCCAAGAGGTTGTAATATTGCCCTACTGGGTATGACGAATCGAAATTACTACTCAGTTAGCTCAGTTGGTAGTAACATGAAACTTTAAAGCCGCCAATAAATATAAATAAAGTCCAATGATTGTTTATTACTCTGTACTTTTATTTATCATTCCAATGAAATAGTTCACATAAAATCGTTAGGTATGCAGAGTACGAACCAGTTTACAGGCAAACCAGCAGAGAGCAGTGCCACAGTCGTTTAATTATTCATTTACGTCTGGAATACTTGCCTCGCAAGAAGAAAATACCAAGGCAGGAGGGGACGCCCGTTCCCTCCTGGGACCTTATCGACCTCCCACACCGGCGGAAAGAATTTATTAGATTATTAGAGTTAAGTATATGCCCCCAAATTTGAAATATTTAGCGGTCGCGTGTGCGTGCCGGTGTGGGCGATATTCGTCACGCACGATGCGTCTTCCTTGGCTCCTTGTTGTTAACTTTTTTTTTTGAGGGCGGTAGACACACAGAGTATATTTATCTCTCGAGGCTACCCCCTCTGCCCCCCTCCCCAGACCAGGGTGTCACCAACCGTTACCAAATATGGGCATATAATGTGTCGCCACGCCATATCGAACTGCGTAGCCCTTCAAACTGCATCGTCAGTAAAAGATAATCCAAACTTCTAGAACACACTGTTGACGCAGTTCGGAAAGCTTCTATCACTAATGCTGACGTTTCGCAAAAACTAAGATTTCCCGAAACGGCAAACGGAGGCCCGATAAACTAACTACCACTATAAACGAACTACCACAGCTTTCATTTTGAATCCCGATATTACGAAGCTTCGCAAAACGAAAGAACATGAACGACGTATCCCGATAATTAATATATTGCGTCGTTGTAACGCGCCAAAATCACTGTGGTACGTTCATAAAAGGTACACTTGAGTATACTTGCTTGAAGTCTAGCTTGCAACGAATCAGTTTGTGAGATTCACGTACTTCTATCGATGGTTCACTAGTAGCAACTTTTGCGAGAACGCGAAATTATAGGCTGTTCAAGACTAATTTACCATTTTTGAAACCAACCTGTGAAAAATATAGTTGCCCCTGCCAGCATATATTCTAACGGGCACAACAAGTAGAATGTGCACGGCGACGACGGATGGAAAGTAGTTCAATCCCTTGGCTTTGAATTACAATTGTTAGGTAGACATTCCTGGATATTGAAATTATTTATTTTGATATATGTTTTTTGATTTACATAATTGTAAGAATGACCAAATTTTATATAATGTTTGCTTTCCTAGTAATTTCGTAGTTTCACTTGACCGACGCACGATTTAAGTGATAAGACCCACGGGAACTTTAATTTGACTTATAGTGGAATAATACAGAATGTACATACAAGAAGATCATAAGTAGAGCTTTCAAAATTGCTCAGTTTAGCGTGAGCAGTCAATAACTGGTGTTCTAGGAAATGTTGCAGCATCAGTAAAAAAAAAATCAGAATTTAAAGGGAGATCCAAGACATGTATCTTCCAATGATATTAAAATATTCATATGGAAGTAAATTTAAAAACGAAATGTTACTTGTGTATTACCTACGAAAAAAGAAAGAATAAACCTGAAATTGAATTAATGATGTGATAAAAATATATTACCTTGCAGTTCTGAGGGAGGAAGATTAAATTTCTGTAATCAAGTGGTATTTCTCAAAAGTCGGGAAACTAGGTTTTAAAGTAAAATTCGTACATAATACCTTTTTTCTTTTACTTCAACGAATGTCAGTGCTAAGTGTTCCGAAACTGTTGACTAAATGAGAAGAATAAACATTGACTGGAATCTAACAACTCTGACTGTACTGCGGACAAACGCTGTTTCAGTGCAAGGTGGATTGTTAAGTTTCGCAGATCGCACCGCACGGACAGAGCACATATCTCCAACAGCCAGCCTCTCTCTCCTGTCTCATCCGCGTTGTGTGCGCGGATCAAGTCGAACCGATCTCAGCGTTTTCCTTACGGACGACGCAGATATTACCCACAATTCGATGCGTGGTGTCCAAGGCGCTGAAAAACGGTCAAAGCTTATTAATAGTTTGAAGGAAAGATGAACTGTGTGAGATATTCTGGAAAAAAATAGAAAGATGAAAAAATAACAAAAGAATTTAATTAGAGAAATATTAAAATCATCATGGCTCAGTTAATTATAAAATTGAAAAAAAAACTCTTCTAGACAGCTTCTGGGATAGCAAAGATTGGAATAACGGGTGCATAGTCAACGCAAAATTTCTGATCATGTTTTCAGGACTGAAGCCGGGAAGCTTTGGAAGTAGTAAACCTCCTTCCCCTTCTGCGCATTAGGTTGTCATCAATTTGTACTGAAGTTATTTGCAAGCCTTTAATTTTGTAATAAATTTTGTAATTGAAGGAAACTGTAATGCATTCTGTTATATACTGAAGTAATTTTCCTCTCGTATTAGTTGTTATTAACACGTGAGTCTGCTCTGCTAATGACGGTGTAAACTCCCTCCCTCCCCGTTCAGCCGTCACTCACCCAAATGAGGAATTCCTGGCAACGCCACTGGATGTTTCGATTGGTAGTGGCGGTTCATGGTAAAGAGAGTAGGTTTGAAATAAGCCTTTGAAAAATAATCACTTGTTACATACATGCTACAGTACGCTCTGGCATGCGTGCTTCAAGTTCAGTTGGCAGCGAATTGAGAAAAGTATTTCCACGCTTCGACTTGGTACTGAGAGTACAACGTTTAAACTTACATCTTCTGAAGTCAATGTTTTTTATGTTTTGTACTCACAAGACCATGGATGTGCGTATTATCAAAATATTAACTTCGCATCTGACTCTGAATGATGCACGAGTATAGCGAGATGGTCCTCGACAGTGCTGATCTTACATTGAGGTCAAAAGTAGATCCTACGCAGGGCTTTCAAAAGTGCTCATTTAACTGTGAACAGCCTATATCAGGGAAATCCGTCACACTTGCTCTCTGTCTGTTCGGCATAGCGTGCGAACGCGTGTATAGTGCGTTCACTGTAACTTCCAACTTTTCTGAAGCCATGGTAAAGTTCCACTTCCATCGTATTCCTCTGTCTCATGCAAACATACGGTACCTTAACTAAGTCTAGAAATTCACACCAAAGGAACAACGCACCTCATTCGTGCGCATTCAGTGTAATAATAATTTGCAAAAGAACTATTTGTTAGTAGTAATTACTAAACACCTATTTTCTCCCGGTTTCTGTTCATATTAATTATGAATTAAATATAATAATATATTACTAAAATATAATTGAAAGGTAAATTAAATAAAAAAATAAAGCATTTTAATGGTAATATGATTATACGAAGCTTCTGACGCATGACGTATCTAGGAAACAACCAATCACGCCATACATGGGCAGATTGTTCAAAGGTTTGATTCAAAAAGTGTGAAGAACCCGCGATAAGACTATAGCCTTGGATCGGAAAGTAGGCCAGCCGCCAGAGGCACTGCACTCGATACCAAAATCCCCTCCTCCACCTTCACTGCACCCTCCCTCACTTCCCCTCTTCCGGGCGACAGGTGGCTCGTATATCGGCCCGGCACATGAACCAGCACGACAACATCCGGCCGTCGTCAGCCGTCGTCAGCCGAGCGCAGAGTGAGCGTGTCAGCTGCACGCCAACCAGCTTCTCGACCCCCAGCACTGATCGCCTAGTTTGCCAGTACACCGGTCGAAACCACGTGGTCGGAATGCCGGTCAAACTACCGTTACATTTTAACACTTTGAGTGCTGCCGAGTTGTATGACATTTCCCCCTAACGTTAAGCAACGGCAGTTCTTTAAAGACACGGGTGGGGAAATATTGCTTCGCTAGCAATTTTGTCAACGTTCCTTGCAACGCAGTAATGCTTAGTGACACTCAAAGTGTAAGTTACTAAAAAGAACAGGATTACACGTCCCAAAAAAAAAAAAAAACAACAACAATTGATTTGGGCAGTTTCAACTCGGTATTTTATATGCAGAGTAATGTACGTTGCGAGTATATAAGCAGTTCACGGTTAATTTCTTAGGAACTACTTTTCGTATAATTTAGTCTTTTTCCGCTATGGGTAAGATTGACATTGCTACAGACCGTCTGACTGTATTCAGCTTCATCCAAGGGGAGACAGTGGGACTTATACGAAAGTCAAACCAGCTATCAATAATAGGCTAGAGAATTTCGTGCTCTTATGAGTATAAAACATGAAATACGTGCCTCAGTATCCAGAAATATTTGCCTATTACACTAGTAATACAACACTAAGTGCTAGAACTATTTTAATAAACTCACTGGAAACTTAACAAGGGGCATGTACTGGCATACGAGTGTGTACCGCAGCATAGATGTATATCTGGGCATTGATTATTTTTTAAAGGTTGATTTCAAGAGCGCTCACTTTACCATGAACAGCCTCGAGCCAGTATGCGCCCGGTGTTGTGTGAACTGGTAGGAGTTGAGAGTTGAGTTGAGAGATTTAGGCGGCTCTTAACAACGANCGTGCCTCAGTATCCAGAAATATTTGCCTATTACACTAGTAATACAACACTAAGTGCTAGAACTATTTTAATAAATTCACTGGAAACTTAACAAGGGGCATGTACTGGCATACGAGTGTGTACCGCAGCATAGATGTATATCTGGGCATTGATTATTTTTTAAAGGTTGATTTCAAGAGCGCTCACTTTACCATGAACAGCCTCGAGCAAGTATGCGCCCGGTGTTGTGTGAACTGGTAGGAGTTGAGAGTTGAGTTGAGAGATTTAGGCGGCTCTTAACAACGAGGTGTTGAGGGCCGATGAGGGTGAAATGCGGTGAGAGTGGAGCAGCACCGGAATGCAAGGGTGGGGTAAACGGGAGATCCCCTAGAAAACCCACCGACCAACGGCATCGTCCGGCACGATTTCCCACTTGCGAAAATCCGGGAGTGACCCGGGTGGGAATTTAACCCGGTTAACCTTGGTGGGAGGCGAGCAGGCTAACCACTCGGGCCCCAACTAATAGGACGGTTGTAATGGGGACGCAGAGACGAACAGAACTGATGGTCATGTAGTAGTGAATACATCTGAATCACTTATTCCTTGTATTTACTGCCATTAAATGTGTGCAGCACTCAGAGGATTCCGAGCCAATAGTGAACGCTCAACACTCTGGTAGCTGAATTCTGTGCGGCCGAAATCAAATATCTCGTTATCGTTAGCTTAAAATTGGAGGTTACATGAAGGAAAACTGTTCTAATTCGTGAGAATTTTATTCGTTATGATTAATGTTACTCACGTACCGCAGATTGTTGGTCAGAATCGGTTGCGAATTGTTCATGAAACATAGCATTTTGTAGGAAGTTGCTGTAGAGAAATGATTATCGCAGTGGCTCACAACTGCGAGGTACGACTGCTCGCACACAAACCTGGCAATGTATAATGCGTAAAATGTAATAATTAATATTTTTTACCTGTTATGTAATTTTCTCATATGGCGTAAGAAATATTTTCTTAGTGAAACAGAATTTTTCCACAATATATTTATTTATTCATTTAATTTTCCCTTACAGATCGCTTTCGTGTCCCCACTTATTCCATGCTACACGATCTCTTTCATTGACACCAGGCTTTTCAAATAGCTCCTTACGTGTGCGAGGCACAGAGGTAAGAAACAATAAAGACGACGCCAGTGCACGCAGCGAATGCCGCATCGCCTTTATGCGCCAAACACAGCAGAAACGAGCCAAAAACAAATTCGCATCAGACTTGACACTAGAGCTAGAAACTTTGCGATGGAGTCGAGACGTTTCTTAACGGCGGTTTGAAAACCGGCCATAGTCCAAACTACTGAACGATTTATGAATAACGCACCTTTGTTAATAAGCCCCGTTTCGAGTGAGATTTCATTCGGAACAGGAGCGAAGTTGGAAGGAGTGCTGCTGTTTGCAGTAAACTTTGAGACGTAGGCAGAATTGTAGGCAGAATTGTAGGCAGAATTGTAGGCAGAGTTAAGCAGAGTTAAGCAGAGTTAAGCAGAAAAGAGGGTAAACTGTAAAATAACAAAGGGGAAATTTTCCTCAGCGGGATGAACCTCAAAACAAACCACTTACAATACAAAAACTTTACCTAAAACTGATTTTGTTCGATTATTTTGCACATGATTTTTCTCTCTTCAGTAAATCATAATTAATATTATAAATGCGAAAGTGTGTTTGCTTGTTTGTTTGTTTGTCCTTATTTCACATCGCAAAGGAGCAACGGATCTACGTGATTTTTTTGCACAGATATAGTTGGAGGGCCGGAAAGTGACATATGCTACTTTTTATCCCAAAAAAATATCTCATTCCCTCAAGAAATTTTTTAAGTAGAAATAGTGTTCGGGGTACAATGTTGCGTCAGTGTAAGTTGTTAGTGTGGGACCAAAGCATAATTTCACACAAAAAAAGCGATAGAGGCCATAAACCGAACTCGACAGAAAATACGAAACAATACAGACATTATGGGATGAATGGTTGTATTACTGGCTTGTGACTTCCACCAAACTCTACCGGTGATTCAGAGGGGCACACCTGCAGATGAAATCAAAGCCTGTCTCAAGTCGTCAAGCTTATGGGCAAATGTCAAGAAATTCAGCTTGACGACAAATATGAGAGTGCGCCTCTACAATGACGTTGAAACAAGACATTATGCTGATACACTATTAAAAATTGGAGATGGGCGGTTAGAAACAGATGCCGAGGGTTGTGTGTCACTAACGGGGGATTTTAGTAATTTGGTGCAGAGTGATACGGAACTATTGCTAGCGTTTGCCCTGATCCATAAAGAAATATAAATGACGACCAGTGGCTATACATAGCCACTGGTCCCATTTCGATTCAATTGTTACTAGGAATTACTAAACACATATTTTCTCCCTGTTTCTATTAATTTTAATTATGAATTAAATATTATAATATATTACTAAAATATAATTTCATCGAGCCACTGGCGATTCAAGCACCAAAAAATGACGTCGTTAGTGCTCTGTTCTGTGTTTATGATCAGTGTCTGTCTAATAAGAAATACCGTTATTTCTCCCTATAAGTTTGTTACTATAACCACTCGAGCGAAGCCGCGGGTAAAAGCTAGTAGTTTATAAATAAATCGTGTTACTAGTGTTGACCTACAAAACAGATATAGTCCATTCAAGGTTGGGTATTCTAAACTTTTCTGAAGCCCTGATATAGTTATGCTTTCACGCTATTCCTGCGCCTTATGCAAAAAAAGTTTAACCAAGTCTAGAGAATTATACCAAAGGGACAACGCACCGCATTCGTGCGCGCTGACTTTAATAATATTTTTCACGGGAACTATTCCTTAATAGGCATTACCAACACACACCTATTTTTACTCTGTTTTTATTAGTTAGAATTTTAAATGAAACACTGTAATTTATAAATAAAATTTATAAATAAAACATTAGCCACTTTCAAGTTGACGGAATTATAAAACGCTGATGATTCATGGCGTACTCAGGAAACAACCGAAGATACCATACATAGGATGATTCATTCAAACGTTTAATTAAAAGAGTGTGAAGAAACCACGAATAGGCTATAAGCACACAGTGACGAAATAACGTGACGATTCCTTTCATGTGGGCAGACCCCTTCTCTGATTGGCTGCGCGTGGTGTGTGTGTTTTTTTAGACGGGCTCATAATAGTCCAGCCCCTGCGATAGGTTATGTTAACCAAATTCATATTCGTGATATTATATGTTGGAAAACTTTTGCAATTCACGAAACTGTTTTAAATCAGACTGCAGGTATTTCTATTGCTCAAGCTCCTATATTGTATTCACGTAAAAATTGATATTTGATGAAATATGAATATTTTGTAAGTTAGTAGGAACTTGTAGAGATTTTCATGTTTTAGGTAATGTACAGCTTGTGTACAATTAATAATGTATAATAAAGTTTGTTTGACCGAAATCGGTTCAGTAGTTTTTATTTCAGGCTCACATAACCTCACTTTCGTATAACATATGATTTGTTGCTGTACTTTACTGTAGATTTCTTATTGGCTAGGCTGCCGGCTAGCGAGTAAGTCACTAGTCACTGATTGGTGAAAGGCGTTCCAACACTTTGCTCGGCTGGCCAGTGAAGCCATTTTGCTGGCGTGTGCGTTTGGGGTTTTCAGTATAAGATACTGTTTCACCTCTGTATTTGTAAGTACTCTGTTGTTGAACAGAGTCACAACTGTTAGATCTTACAGTTCAATACGCCGATTGTATTATTTACTTTTCCATTCGCGTTAAGCTTGTAGAGAAACATCGTAGTGTAGATTCGTCTAATAGAAAATTAACTAGTTTCATGTGGGTTTTGTATTATACGTGATTAACTTGGGCTTTCTGTAACAGAACTTCCGCAGTGTTCGCAACATCTGCCAATTTTCTTTTTAAAAAATTTGTAACACTAATGCAATACTTTTAGGCCACGCATAGCCTAAAAATCATAAACAACCAATAAGTAATGAGTGACTTGATATTATCAGATGTTTAAATACATTAATAGGGTACTCTTACAAATGCATATGCAGATAATTGAGGTGCGCAAAAAATTAATCTGTTGAGTTTCGAGTAACAAAAGTATTTTGCTATACAGGCGTCAGACAAGGAGAGAAACAAATGTATACAGAGATTTCATGTTAAGAGACCCAAATACTACAATCGCTATCAGCTTGGCCCTCCTCTTACTGATAAATTATTTACTCACTCACAGGTTACATGCTCCATTAGCCTTCAAGTATGGCGTGCCTAATCTTTCTAATAAATGTTTTTTCTCAATATGTTTATACGGCGATAGGGGATACAGTAATAATGCTTTCGATTAAGATCAAAACATTTATGTTTTAAGACATTTTCGACTTCTGGGTCCAAGACCGATTAGGTTTACCTACGGCTTACAAGGTTCCGGGTTTGAATCCCAAAAATGTCATGCACGTATTGTTTCTTTTCATGCGTTTGCTATCTTAATTCATTTTACATTGTGAAAATAGTGAGTGTTAAAAAGTTAAGCAATATAATAGGCCTAAATGCTTTTGTAAGTAAAAATTAAAGAGGAACTTGCAAAACAATACCAGAAATACTTCGAAAACGTTTCTTTCAATTGATGATAAGTGGAATATTTCCAAAATAGTTCAAAGCATAAGTCTTTAACTGAAAGCAGCCTTAACAGCAGTGATGAATTTTACTAACCACGAATGGGAAGGGAAAGCGGTGGAAACAACGCCAAGATAAATATAGACGGCAATCGATTCTTCTTGTTGCCGGAAGATAAGTAACGTTCGAGTTGGGTTAAGTGCTCGTCAAAACACAGTATTTTAAAGAGAACCTGAGTGACAGCGCGAAAGAAAAATTACAGTTTGTTAGAGAACGAGTCTAGCACAAAGAACGTCAGTTTCATGTCCGTCTTCGTACCAAGGGCCTCTTTCGTAGAAACTTTGTTTATGCAGCCACGTAGAAGCTGCTCCAAATTTCGGACGTGAACATTTCTTCTCATACTGCGAGCAAGGAATTATTAAGTCAATCTTGCACGACTGATGACCAAATAAAAATTCATATCAGTTTGTGATATTCATTAAGCGAAGTAATACCGCACACGAGAAATTACTAAACATTTCTAGGATTTTTTTTTTTAACGGATCCTTGAGCATGAATTATTTTTAACCCTGTCACCGTGAATAATATATTTTCACTCATGCCTTTACACGTTTAAAACCTTCATTGGGTGGTTAAGATAATATCGGTCTCTTAAAAATGCTGTGGTCGTTGGCTGTTAGGTCTGGAAATATGACTTTAATAACTGACATGTTTTCCGGAACATGTCCGGCTCTCCGCACCTCCTCCCCTCCTGTACCAGATCCGCCAAGGTATCACAGGAGACAACTTTCAGAGCCTAATTTCTTATGGACAGTCCGGTATTACTACCATAGAGTCATCTAGGAAAACATGCCCCTCCGCTTGACTGCCCAACAGTCAAGTTTCATGGGACTGAACGCCTTACACCTAACATGTAAGACGGTTGACCGTGCTATGGAATCAGTCTCATTTGTTACCATGTCCCGTCAGTCTCATGTGATTCACCGAACAGAGCCCCGGAGCTACATGTAGATGCTCACTTTCGTGGCCACCTCCATAACCCGGCCGACTCCCCAGAATTGCTTCTGAGTGGCAGCTTACAGGGTTTACCCTCGGGCGCTTTCATCAAGGGTGTCGAACGACTTACTCACATGAGACCGCTTATTAGTCCATGATTTCGTGCGTTCATCCACAGCATATCAACACTCAGTAAGTCAATTGTTACATTCAGTAATAAACCC
The DNA here is from genome assembly GCA_002778355.1 of Clitarchus hookeri. Taxonomy (NCBI): domain Eukaryota; kingdom Metazoa; phylum Arthropoda; class Insecta; order Phasmatodea; family Phasmatidae; genus Clitarchus; species Clitarchus hookeri. The sequence goes on from NQII01000264.1 coordinate 423,694, forward strand.
CAGCAAGGGTGAAGTTGTTATACCCCAGCAAGGGTTTTAGACTCATTTAGCCGGCCAGTGGCTAGCTCGCAAGGCCTGTCCCCGAGCTGAGTAGGATCTCATGCCTAGTCAGCTTGCTAGGGAACGATTGGCAACCGTGCGGCTTGAGCGCGATTTCTCGCATCCAACCGACGCATAACTTTGCTGGCGAATTCCGACAGCGATGCTCTCGCGCTGCTGTCGGCAGCCTTTGAAGCTGCCAGGCCAAAGTCGTGACCAAGAAGAGAGAGTCTCCATTTCAGGAGTTCTCGGAGATCTTCAAATAACTCACAGTCATTGAGCACATGTTCCATGGTGTGTGGCACCTGGCAATCATTGCAGAGCGGGTTCTCCACAAGCCCAAACGAGTGGAGTTTAGCTTGGAAGTTGCCATGTCCGGAGAGGAATTGTATCAGAGATGGCACCGGAAAGATGTTACAGCGCAGTCTTTCCTGGACACTGGGAAAGACCGCGTAGGTCGTACGCCCCTTTCCAGAGGCCGACCAGCGGTGTTGCCATTCTTCCACGACATTCTCCCGAGCAACTTTCCAGCTGTCCGGATCAAGTAGGCCCATGATCTTTTTCTCCGCGAGTGAACCGAGTTCAGCAACGCGGAGGTCCAGTGGGACGACTCCAGCTATTACAGTCAGGGCATCCGTAGACACTGTACGGTATGCCTTTGTCATGGCTAACAGCGCCACACGCTGTGCACTCAGCAGCTTGCGCCGCACGTGTGAATGTTTCGCTCGCTTATGCCATAGGATGGATCCATATGTCACGACGGGCTCGAAGACCCCTTTGTACAGACATAGCAAAGTTTTCCAGTTCAGTCCTCGGTCGCCCGGGGACATCGCTTTCAACTTGTGAAAGAGTACTACAGCTTTTCGAGACACGTATTCCACATGTGGGAGATATGTCATACGGTCATCCAAGAGAACACCTAAGTACTTGTAGGTTCTGACAAATTCCAATCGAATACCATTCAATTCCACCTTGGTATAATGTCCATGGACACCCTTAAATCGTCCCTTAAGCATCATACACTTGGACTTACGAGCTGAGAAGTCAAGCTTCACAGTGCGGGCCCAAGCTGCAACAGAACCCAGTGTTGCCTGTGCCTTTACTTCCAACTCCCTACGGGAGTTACCGGAGATAAGGACGAGGCCATCGTCCGCATACCCGAAGAGCCGAGACCCCTCTGGCAGCGGCAGGCGCATAAAGCTGTCGAAAAGGATGTTCCAGAACAGCGGTCCGAGGACCGACCCCTGTGGGCATCCCTTTGTCAATCTTTTCTCCACCGTGGAGGTTTGTAAAACCATTACCCCTTTCCTGTCCGTGAAATAGTCACAAATCAGGTAAAAGAGATTCTTAGGACACTGCATGCGTCTCAGTGCGCACAGTATCTCCGGCCACCAAGCGTTGTCAAAGGCACCGCTGATGTCCAGAAACACTCCCATTACATACTTGGCTGTGGCCGACTCCAATGCTGCATTGACAGCATGGAGGGCGTTATTCGTGCCGATTCCCGTGCGGAAACCATACTGATTCTCGGCTAAAGGATGATCGCTGCATTCCAAGTAGGAACTTAGCCTCCAGTGTATTACTTTTTCCAGCACTTTCGCTAGAACTGACAAGAGAGAGAGGGGCCGGTAGGAACTCACTGAGCCGGGATCCCTCCCCTCGCCATTATATAAGGTACATACTAGACCTATCTTCCACAATCGTGGGAATCTGCCCCGAGTGAGACACTCATTGCAGAGGGCCAGAAAGTGCTGTTTCAGCCTGGGAAATGCTCGCTTCAATATTTCCGCTGTAATACCATCCAGACCTGGGGCTTTTCGGTTTCCCATCCGATAGACCGCCGCAGTTAGATCTTCATCTGTAAATGGGGCAGTGTCCTCCGTAGCAGGAGGGAGGAACATACTCTCCCGAACTCGCCCATGCTCAGGTCCCTCTCCAGCTGGATCATCACTGGGAAGGAGCACATCCAGGAGACGGACCGTTTCTTCAACACTATCGACTCCGTGGAGCCCACCTACAGAGATGTTACTCAGTGGGCTGACCACTCTCTGCTTTCCAGACGCCACCCTGTATACAATTCCCCAGGGATCCTTGTTACCTTCTCGTTCTACAAAATTTCGCCATGAAACAACCTTGGCTTCGCGAACTTCGTCGAAGTACTCCCGGAGGTGACAAACGCATGACACTGGAAACGGTGCACGAAAGAAGAAATAAATACACGCCAGGTCACAGTGAATTATCCATTTACTCACCCCTTCATATATTTCTAGCACTTTTTAGTGGTTGAGGAATACCAGATTTCTAACTAATAGGCATTTGTGGGTGCCGATTTTTAGGTCTGAAAATAATATTGTAATAACCAACTGGCGACAAAGAAACCATTAAAGACACTGAAAACATAAACGCCTATGAAGAAAAGGTATATTATCCGCGTGGGTCCGCCATCCATGAAAGCCACCGACCACAGCCTGATAAATAAAATAATGGTGTCGCTTTATGCATGTGATTTTTTTCCGTTGCTACGAGAAAGTGGTATACGCTTTAAAAAAAAAACGTAATAGACAGAGAATGGAAAAATTCGTGATTTCAGAGATTTTTAAGATAGATTCTGTGTATAATCTAGCTGCAGCTGTTGGCTCATTTGCTGTTGGCAGAGCGAGTGGATGGTTTTACCCTTGATCTGGGAGCACGGGATTTGGATCTCGTTTTCTCGCAGGTCTCGAAAAAGGATCTAATAAAAACACGACGAAAAAATTAGTGAAATAAATCGGCGACGGGCTTGATTAGAAGATTGTTCGGTTATTTTTTGGAATTTGGCAACAAATTTTTAAACCATGGAAGAAAATGAGCATATTTCAAAATTTGTAAACCTTATGCAACACAGTCCAAATTTTTGTTCTAAGTACAGCAGCAACGGCTAACGAACATATGACAACAGCGGGAGAGTACACATTTGCATGTCACGGGATCCATGTAAACGTTTTCGGCTGTAGCCAAGACTCTCTTATTAAAGTCATTCCTGGAAATTGGCTGGACAAACATATGATACGTTTCGTGTATTCCTAGTATTTATTACTTGTCGAAAGCCCTTTTGAAAATACCAAATAATACAAAAAAAAAAAAACGAAGAACAAAAACGAACGTATCAAATAATACAAATAATAATTTGTAAATTTTGAAAAGTTTATAAAATTCAGCTGCCTCCAAATTTTTATGGTAAGCAGTAACGGCACAAAATCGATTAATTTCGAGTGGTTTATATCTTTCTCTCATAATTGTGCTAATTTCACAATTAAATAACCACATTTTTCAAATAAACCTTAAAAAAATTCCCTTATCTTAAACGCATTCATTTTCACCTAAGCACTTGCTGGTAAATCTACTGTTTCAGCGTGCTAACAATGCAGTTACTTTCAGAAGCGCCATTTTTTAATTTGTATCAATTGGAATTGGTCGTGTTTTGTGGCTTGTAAAGATCTGGAAGGTGCTGCATAAGGAGGGCTTCAGAACCCACACAGGTGAAATTGGATAGAGCAGCGACAGAATGCAAGGTCGTAGGACAAGTGTGACAAGTTACATTATATTATAAGTACATATGAGTTTACGTTAAGTTTGTCACTGGACCGTACTTAATTTGACATGCCCGGAATAAAATTTGCACGAATGAATGTATAATTTATAAATGCGTGCTCGAATCATGCGCAGTCTTGCCGTGAGAGGAATAGCTTCACACCCGGACACCAGGCAACGATCTGAAGATACCAACTGGAGTCACGAGGTTGCGAAGTCAAGCGTGATGCCAAAAGATACCGCAAACTTGGCAGGCCACACAGCAATGGGCGTGAAGAGCAGGGTATTGGAGAAGTCAACGACGAGCAGGCGATACTTCTGCTCCTGACGGCGAGGTAACAAACTAATGGAGTGCACGGGAGTGGTTGGCACGGGCGTGCTTCTGAATGGAGGTGGCCCGCCGGCAAAGCAAACACGCCGAACCACAGCACCCNGTTTGCCTTTATGTAGAAGCGTAGTGCGGGGACGAGTTTGTGTTTATTTGGTCTGATCCACTGGCGCGGGGCCGACTTCCACACGCCATTAGGCCCCGAAGGCATTGCTGTCACCACTCTGTCTGCTGGCGGTTACGTAGAGTGCCCGAAGACTAAAAGCACCGCAGCGCTAAGGAAGGCCTGGCTCTACTGACACAAAAACAAAATATTTTTTTTGGTGACATATTTTGTTTATTTTTAATACTCTCGGTTCTCTACATTCCATTTGATAAATTGACAACTGGGTTATTCACGCCCAGATACACATACCGTGCTTTTATGTCAGTTGTGAAGGGTTCTGATCATTATATTTATTGTGTAGTCTGTTTAGCGTTTGCGTATGAAATTTTTATTACATTTCCCCATCAGTATTGAATTTTCTCATACTGTATTTACATAAAACGATTTTTGCTGAAATTTTGTTTATAGTTTTCGTACATGTATTGCATTTTATTTTGTAAGTTATATTTGTTTCTTGTAGTTTTTCTCGTAATCACCTTTGGCACTGAAAATTGTTCAACTAATTGCGGAGTATAATTCAACTTTACCGTTGCCACTGAACATCAGAAACGCTACCAATGCACAACGATGGGGTTTCCGATTTTGAGCTGTGCGCTGGGGAGTATTTTACTGTCGAGCCTCCGCCGGCTCAATGACCCAGGTTAGGTTGGATCAACACGAGGGGAGATTTGGTCGAAACTTCGTAATGATGGTGGATGGGGTTCGTGACCGATGAACAGGCACAATATAGTCTACTGGCAAACAACTGATAACGATAATGTTCAAGAGAATGAGCGCGTCCGGGTACGACCTGTAGACTGAGAGGAACAAAAAAAAGAAACATTTTGATATTATTATGCTCGTAGTAATTTGTTTATCTTACCTCTCGACACGAACCTTGTGTGTCTGAAGCAGTCGTTGTAACAACAACATTATGGCAAGGGCTGACGTGCTTTCGAAACTTGAATTCCGTGGTTAGAGTGGCGTGTTAGCCGTGGATGCGTAAACCGTTTTTTTAAATTTCCTTTTTTTTTTAGTTGGATAAACCACCCGTCGATTAGCGATTGCGTAAATAAAAACGAACAAGCCGAAATGCAATAATACAATAAAATATAAATCCCAGTTTTTAGTTGTAACACTCCACGTAAAGTGAGCATCGAGTTCTATAACAGGTCCAGCTAACCAGGCGTGGCCCTAACTTGCAGTTATTATCAGTAGTCATAACCTAAAATATTTTTTGGCGTTCAGTTCAACTTTTAATATAGTCGAGAGCTTTCTGTATTATGATATTTGTGCGCGTGGAAGCTGATCATCGAACTTGACGACTGTTGACAACGACGTTAGTAAACCATCAAAAACAGCAAAATTTATTTAATTAACACATTGAAAAACAAAAGAAGAAAAAATGACTAGTAATTAAAAAAAGTATCTGTTTCAAAAATAAGAAAATTGGTCGGTATAAGGTATGAATTCTCAACTTACCATGCCCAGACGTAATACGTATAAACCACTTTTCATCAGAATTATTACCACAAAATTAACTTAGGTAATATTAATTTATGGGTAACGTTACCTTGACTATGATTTGGCAGCACTGCGGTGTCAAGTTAAAGAACGCAAAAAAAATTCTTCTACTGATTTTCCAGATATTTTGTTCTTTGATATAATTATCAAAAATGATCGCCAATTTTCGAAATTATTTTCCTTTAATATACTTTAATGGCAATATATAAGTAATTAATATTAAATGTGAGCTGCATTTTATTAGATTATGAAAAATACTTTTCTGATTAACGGTATATGCTAAATGCTAAAGCTAGAATACACCTATGCTGAAGTCAGATTCGATTTAGGTTAATGTTAACTATGCTATAGCTACACAAGTGCTAATATTGACAGTTGGAGATAGAATTTTTTTAAATTAAGAAAAAAATAAATGAAGCAGCTGATCAGTCTACTTAATAATCGTTCACCATTTTGCGTAGCTAAGAGCGCACAGAAATGGCACCAGTAATTTGTTATGGTGTATTGATCGAATCTGGGACATAAGATATAAGGAGAAGTTGGTTTGGAAATGCAATTATTACAAGAATACGAGAACGTGTAGGTCGTCACGTGTCCTTGGCCACATCTCGCCGTGTGCATCTTCACGACGGCGGGGGTTTGTTTCTCCAGCCAATGCACTGACGGAAGTGGGCGCACCTTCCTTTGCTACCCCGCACCTCCTCCAACACCCAGGGATGGTGAACCACGAGCTGCCTTCCAGCGGCAGGGCTCGGGGAAAACAACTTGTTTTGCTGTCGCGTAGCGCGATTGTTGGTTGCAGCCCTTCTCTTCCTCGCTCACGCTGCCGCCCAGGGGGATGGTGGGCGGCTGGGGGGGGG
>NQII01000264.1:430415-464984 GCA_002778355.1 Clitarchus hookeri
CTCGATCCGTTACCTTGCGTCACGGGACTCTGGGCCCGACCTAGGACAACAGCCCGTTCTTATCAACCGCGGAGATCTAGGCGTGGCCACGCTCGCGCTATCGACCCAGCTCAGATGAAGCCAGGCTGCCATGACGAGAGGAACGTAAATATTTGTTTCATCTACAACGCGAGTTGCCACGGCCTGATCGCGAACTCCAGCCGCATTAGTGCCACGGTGGCTGAGCGGTTAGACTGCTCGCCTCCTACTAAAGCGAACCGGGTTCGATCCCCGGCCGGGTACCCCTGGTTTTTTTCGCAAGTGGGAATCGTGTCGAACGATCGGCGCGTTTCCTCGGGGTTCTCCCGTTTCCCCCCGCCCTTGCAATTTCGGCGCAGCTGCATTCTCACCTCATTTCAACCTCATCGGCTCTCAAGACCTCGCCCGAATCTGTCAACAACTCAACATCTAAGAGCAAATGTACCATGTCAGTGTTGTGCGAAACAGCGAGTGGTAAAGTTCTTTCCCATAGACCAGTGGTAGCGTTCCCACATTCGCTCGGCAAAGACTCAGATAGCTACGGTGGTACCAAACACTGTATTGTAGCGACTTAAGCATTCCCATGCTTGCGGCCTGATACGTACAAATACACCGACAAATGCACTTTGCTTGCTTGCACCGAGGCGAGCAATTCCGGTTATAAAACACAGACGGCACCCATACGCCGCTACAAACTAAAATTAAATTTGTGGAGAAAAATACTTTAGTAAAATCAGAATAATTTATATATTTCATCTGGAATGCTTTTAGAGATTAAAAAAATACTTTGAAAATTATAGGTAAACAAAAATGGATGCATTTCATATCGTTCATATCATTTTTAAACTAACATACAGATAAACCAAACATATTATTTTATTGGTAAATATGATATTTTAATTGTTTTGTAAGTTTCAGCTCACCTTAAAATCTGTGATCGTAGCTGGCTGGCTATATTTTGGAACACTTAACACCAGATTAAGTGTATTTTATGGCTTGTTCTCATCAAAAGTCTCGCTGGAGTTCGGCAACAGTGTTTAAACTCTGGATGCTGGGACGCTTGTATAGTTCAGTCGCACGTTTGTCGACTTCACTCAGGTTCAGGTAAGCGTTAAAGTAATTTTCTTATGATTAATCGCAATAATAAATTTACAGGAAATGGTAGTAACAATATCTTTTTTATTCAATATACTAAATATGAATTGAAGTAAAATTTATTTGATAATTTTGCTTATCTTAAAACTTAAAACGCTTAGGTTTATTGTTGTTAGTATTCTTATGTGGTTCTATGAGTTGTATCGTTATCTTCAGACTACTTCTTTTTGTGTACTTGTGTTCTGTTTTGTAGAGTTTGTATCTCGTATCGACTGCGACCGGCCATGGTCGAACTTATTTCGTCATATTTAAGTGCGGTTTGATCATGACAGATTATGCTCGGCAACCGTCTAAGTTATTTGGCCACGAACAAGAACGCATGGTAATGACCAGGTGTGTGTGTTCATTACCGAGTATGAATGGTCAGAATCGAATGTTTTTGGCTGCGATCAAGAGAGCGTCTGGTCGTGATAAAGCTTGCCTTGTCATGGCCGAGATAGCAGAAACATGGGTGAGTCTTGGAAGGAGACGAGTAGTCTGTCTACTTTACTACCGCGGCTCCTTTCTGAAATACATGTTTACATTCTTTGAACGGCAATAGCAGATAAACTTTTAAGTAAATCTTACCCACCACTCTGCTTTCCTGGCGTAACTTACTCGCATCAGGGTGATCGCGGGGTTCGACACTACTGAACTCGAAGTGGAGGAGAATGTTTTCTCTCACGCGATTTTTCACGCATATTAGGTAAACACTTGCGAATTTCTTTAGCACGTTCTTCCACAGCCTCCTATACCTCTAAGTGTATGCCTGTATCTAAGTGTACAAAACTGTGTCAATCATTCATATCAGAATTTTAGATACGAAAACAAACGTAATTTTGTAGACTGTCTTTTGTATTTGCTGTGATATTTTTCATCCATATTTGTGTTGCAGGCACTGCTGGAATATTCTGGGAATACCATGGAATAAATATGTAATTTAATAAATTAATTAACGTAGAGGAAATTTGATGGAAAGGGAACATTCCTCCTACATCTCCTCCCACTTAACTATGCATGCATCGGACGCTGATAAAGAAATATGTGTTTATTTTAAAATAAATGTATTCGAATTTAAGCGTTTTCACTGGCTCAGTTGCTGAGCATGCTTATGTATTATTGGCCACACTTTCGTTCGTTCGGCTGCAAAATATTGTCCCGTGAGTTCCCTTTTATTCTCAGTTTCTGTTTGTAAGTTATATGCAAATGCAAGTTTAATTCCAAATGCAAAGCACCCCTGCTTTTGTGTTTATGATAAACCAGAATATGCCATAAATTTGAGACTAAATCCTAATATAAGCTCAAAACAGCACACACACTCCTGAGTTATTGAGGACCAGAGACCACAACGCAACAAACCGAAAATATAAGATCACATGACTACCAAGGTCGTAGAGTGTTCCTGCAATAAATAGTTTCTACTTTTTAAAACATTTTATTTTGCTTATTAACACATTTATTTCTTTTACCGGAAGGTTTATTATGGGCAACTTACATAGGTACTACATGGAATGTTCTCACAAACATAAAAGCCACATGCATCCCATGGTTTGCACAGTATTCGAACCAGAAATTCTTAGTTTTCCGAAGCTGTGTAAAAGATCGTTACCACGGGTTTCGCAAATTTCCGACCATTTTTTATTTTCTCTTGTAACATATCGCTGCAATTATACGTGAAAATAAGACATTATTTCCTCAACAACACCAATGCATTATGTTCCGAGTGTAACAAACCACAGCAAACAATGGCGAACTCACCACAGTGATGCAAGACTATCGTTCACTGAGACCAGTTCGACAGTTAACAAATAATCTTCACAGAGACGTCACACAAACATCAATACAAGTGTGGCACGGTGAAGACGCCGAGTTTACGAGTGAAGCTCAACAGAGGAGTTCGCCATCGATAACGCGAACCGAGCTATCGATCGCAGGATCGATGATTGTGATCAAGTGTTTGCTTATGTAACTGCAACAGTCAGGAAATAATAATCATCGATGGTTGATATCAGCCCCTTACAATCGCCTCCGCCTTGCTAGTCACCACATAACGTTTCGTTTTAACAGCAATTTTTCCCTGGATATGCGTTTATTCGTAAGGCATTTTAGGCCTTTCAACTATTAGCAGGTAGGTATGCAAGTAGGTGACCGCCTGGTTGAAGGAATTTTGCACGTCTGAGGCATAAAAGCGTGGGAGTGCTAGGGGTGACCGAGACATGCCTATCGACTCTACCATCGCCTCTACGCGCAAAGCACTGAACTGGCGTGCAGTATTGCCGTCGATAACGTGCCTCTGTGAGACTTTCAGCGGAGACCCTATCAATTTATGTCATAATAATAAAAATAAAGGTTCGATGCACTTCCATATTCCTTTTTTAATGTTTTGTACCAGAATGTACATGCCTAAAAATGACCGTGAAAACACCCGTTTGAGCCATTTTCACTATCAAAAAAACATGCTTTAGAGATAAATGGAGAAACTGAAAAACGTGACGTTTCTTAAATGATATTCGTGAGCAGACCTCACTCAGACACGTAGGACGGTTTTTTTAATAAAGCGTTTTTGGCTGAAGCTAAGCAGACCGTTCGGTGACCTACCCAGGCGGCCACCTCAACGTTTCGTCGACATAGAGGTTACTAGGAAAGAAGCAAGTTGCTCAAACAAGTAGGAGATAAGGAATAGGCTATGGCCTGTAGGGAGGAACCACCTCAGTGATTTCGAGAAACCATGGAAAATCGAAATCAGGATGGCTGGACCTGGAATCAAACCCAGATCCTCCCGAATGGAGGTCCAATGGTTTAGGTACTACTATGCCACCTCGTATGAACCAACCATTAAATAGTAAACTGTAGAACTCTTCCAAATGCCAACAAAAAAAAGTATTATTTTCCATTACTACACGTGCTATGCAGTTATGTGACTTTATAACAAATAAACTAAAACTTGAACCAGCCGTGTTTCGTCTTGTTGGCCGCAGGACAGTGCAAACATTACACATAACTTTATGATTTAAAACGTAAAACATAAAATAAAATTGAACGATTCCATACTGTTATTAGTTCTGTACGCTCGTCATTGAGATCAACATTATTCGATGAGTTGTTAACCATAATCTCGTAATTTTAGTATACGAAGTTGTAATTAATTTATTGTTCTCTAGGTATATAATCGAACACATATACACTGAAGAGCCAAAAAAACGGGTACACCTGCCTAATATCGTGTATGGCCCCCGCGAGCACGCAGAAGTGCCGCAAGACGACGTGGCATGGACTCGAATAATGTCTGAAGGTATGCAGGAGGCAATTCACTCCATGAATCCTGCAGAGCAGTCCACAAATACAATTTGCCCCAATTTGAGAAAGGGTTGCACGTCTGTCACGTTTAATGATTCTCGTCAGTCGTCGTTGGTCCCGTTCTTTCGCGATCTTTTTCTGGCCGNGAAAGGGTTGCACGTCTGTCACGTTTAATGATTCTCGTCAGTCGTCGTTGGTCCCGTTCTTTCGCGATCTTTTTCTGGCCGCAGCGATGTCGAAGATGTGATGTTTTACCGGATTCCCGATATTCACGGTACACTCGTGAAATGGTCGTACGCGAACATCCAAATATTATCGCTACCTCGGAGATGCTATGTCCCATCTCTCGTGCGCCGACTATAACACCACGTTAAAACGCACGCCTATACCAGTTTTTTTTTGGCTCTTCAGTGTAGCTGCAAATACTATGTTTTACGAACTAAGTGGTCGAATAACGAACTTATTGATAGTCGTAGTTTAACAATGTTACGGTTTCAGTCATTACATTTCAAAACAACTGGTTTAGGTATATCTTACTTGGCAGCAGCTTTATAATAGTTTAAGTAAAGTATTAAACGTAATTTTGGATACGCCAACAGTAATGATTTAACCATGATAAATGTATGAATCCTGACGTGCGCACTTACTTATACACTTTTTGAAAAGCAATATCGACTTGCACGCTACAGACTTATGGAGCGGAGTCCTTGAGATGTTTCAGGTATTATCGCCGAGAACTTCGTCACAGATTTTTATTGCATGAAGTTCATGTAGGTATTACTTATAGTGGAAAATGCGAGGAAAGAAAAACTTATTATTTACTGGTTAGCATAACTCAACTCTACCCCGTCGGGAATCGAACCCGGCTCGCCTTCGTGGGAGGTCTACAATCCACGGAGCAAAGTGCGATGTTCGACCACATAATAGGTTACAGTGGCCTACAGTTGACAGCCACACCAGCGTCGCCATCATCTTAAATTATCATTTACCCTCTTTAGACGGCAATGAAAGAGAAACTCTTAAGTAAATCTGATGGGACCTGTTGTATTTGACGCTATGAGGGATGTTAAAAACAGTTACAAATGTTCGAAATGTCCACCATCAATAGAAAGGCAACGTCTGCAACGCTGTACAAAACAGTAGCTACGGCTTCCATGNTAAAGGCAACGTCTGCAACGCTGTAGAAAACAGTAGCTACGGCTTCCATGGGAGGTGATTCACAGGCGGTCACAATCACGTCTTTCATGGCAGCCAGTGCCCATGGCTTTGTGGCGTACAAAGTGTTCCCAAGAGTTACCCGTCAGATACAAATCTAACGGCGTTAAATCTGGAGATCTGGGTAAAAAATTGGCAATTCTTCGTCGGCCTAACCACCTCCAAACAAAAGTTTCATCCAGGAACGACTGTACATCTCGATGGTAATGTAGCGGTGCACCGCTTTGCTAGAAAAAAAAACAGTCGTCATCTGGGTAGGGTTGTTGAACAGCTGGCACAAAGTTTTCCTGCAACATCGTAAGGCAAAATTCGCCTGTTGCCGTTCTGTCAAAAGAAGAATGGCCCACGTGTCCTCTAGCAGACATGCCGCACCATACTGTTAACCCAGAGGAATTAATTCCTTGCTCTACCGCATTGTGGGGTATTTTCATCGACCCAGTGCACACAGTTGAGGCGATTGATAACTCATTTCAATGCAAAGGCTGCCTCATTGGACCAAACAATCACATCAGTAAAATGTTGGTTGTCATTGCACATTTTCACAACTCGCTCACAAAACTCGACACGACTATCTAGGTCTTCTTACTTTAAAGCGTGAATTAACGCGCGGACATACGGTCTCCACTTTAATTGCGTACGCCCACATAAAGAAAAAAACCGCCACGCCATTTCGTCTTTGTTTAGAGAGACTCTTGGACACGGTAAACTGAGCACTTTTGAAATCCCTGCTTAAGATCTACATGTATGAGAATTATGTGATTTTCCAATGTATGGGAAATTAACGTTGCCTGGGTTATTCATTCGCTGGGCAGAAGAAACTGTGGCATTGTCAGTAAAGTAAATATTTTTTTTAATTTGCTAATGTATTCACATATATGCATTAAAAACAAATCAGGAATATATGTATATATATATATTTTTTCACAAATGTTTACATTATGCTTTGGAACTACTTCCCGCTCGTCGTTACCAACTTTACTGCATGCACGCCTGTCAAGTGGCCATTGAAATGCATGCACGTCGAGGCAGTGGCATTTTTCAAAGGTTGATTCTGAAAGTTGCTCGATTATCCGTGAACAGCCTTAGTGTATATGGTGATGTCACTGCCCGAGCAGCCTTGGCGTGCGGGTCACCTCCCGTGTGTGTGTGTGTGTGTGGCGGCCGGCGGGCGCGTCTAATAATTCATGGGCTCGCGGCATGAGCCACGCCCGAAGCCGGTCCTCGCGCGCGGGGTTATCGTCGCCTCGTCCCACGCACTTAGTAAAACAAACACACCGTGCCTCGCGGCTATCACGAGGCCCGCGTGCCGAATGCCAGTCCTCCGCCGTCGATAACACCGCGACCCGTCACGTGACGGTCGATTACTCGCGTGTCATCTCGTCCCGTCGTCGATTCGCCGTTTTTTTTTCACACTTTTTGTATCTAACCTTTGGAAATTAACCCCATGCATGACGTGTTTGGTTATTTCCGAAATATGCCACGTACCACCAGCGTTTTATACTTCTATCAACGCAAAAGTATCCTGTTTTTTGTTAAATCAAACTTTTGCTTATATGTTATCTATATTATCGTAATATTTAATTTATAATTAGAATAATTAAAAACAGCGAGAAAACAGGTGTTTTGGGTGATGCCCAGTAGGAAATAGTTCACATGCAAAATATGATTAGACTGAGAGCGCACGGATGTGGCGCATAGTTCCTTTGATGCAATTTTATAGACTTGGCTAAACTTTATTTGCATGAGGCGGAGGAATATCTTGGAAGCAGAACTTAAGCATGTCCTCGGGAAAGTTGGAAGTAACCGGGAATGGACTATACACACATTGTAAAGGCTGTCCACATTGAAGCTCAGCTTGTGAAGAAATTCTTCGTTCTCATATCATAATTTCAGCTTCAGAGGTATTATTAAAAGGTTTTGATTGTAGAAAATTTACAATTTACTAGTTGTGCAATAATTTTGAGTTTAATTTTCACTGTGTGTTAGTTATTTCCTGCTTGCAAAAAAGAAGGAACTTATTGATAAAATGTAGATGTTCCTGACATTTACAAGAAGCAGGTAGCACGCAATTGAAATCACGCACAAAAACATTAAACAATTAGTGAAATGTAAATTTTCTATTACTGTGCATTGTCAGTAATTACTATGAATCAGAAAATAAGACGCGAAAACGAAGAATTTCTGCAAAAGGGGTTAAGCCAAGACTTAAAATGAGCATTTTTGAAATCAACCTTTTAGAAGTGTCACTGCCCCTACCTGTATCTATTTTGGTGGACGCATTGAGTCGCATGCGCTCAATAAAGTTGGTTACAACGGAATCAAAGTAGATCCATGTCTTAAGGTTGAAATAAAAGTGTTGGGTTAAATATTTGTAATGCTGAAATGATTTCTCTTGTTTTCTGTTCTTCTTAATGCATCCAAAAGTAAGAATTAGGAAATTTTTAAAGTATTTATTATTCTAATAATTTTACAGTTTCACATGACCGACGCAGGAACAAAGTGATCGGGCCCTTGGTAGTGTTAATATTGCATGTAGCGGAATAATACATAACTTGTATGCAAGCAAATCTCAAGCAACTTTACCGTGAGCATCCTGCATCAACATTTAAATTATTTTCCAACTTTCTTTTTCTGAGAGGAACGGATCGATGGTTGGTAACTTTCATGGTTCAGCCATTGATCACAATTGAAGAAGGAGACTGATTCTTCTTTCCTACTGCCCGTGTTTGAAGTGGACAGTTCCCAAACGTCATTTGTTTATTTAGCAAAGACTGAGGGTAATCAAATAAAACCGCATTAGACAACACGTTCCAAGATAATGCCGTTAAAATAATTTAAAACATCAATACTACTTATTTGAGAGTTTATATTCTATACATTTTACGTTTTAAGATGAAAATTTGCGTAAAAGGCAAAACAATTCTGATTAAGATACGCTTTGTATACAGAGTGATTCTAAAATCATGAGACAAAGATTGATGGGTGGTAGAGCTCACTAAAACAAACAATTATTGTATAGGAATATATGGGCGGAAGTGGCGCGTTGAGGCACAAACACAACATAACGCATGAAATGCAACACATTGTTTATTTACAACGTCGCCACTAAATGCCTTTTTACAGCAATGTTTATAATAATTGCTTAAAATTGCTATCACCGACAGTAATGCAAGCTTGGTAGCGTCGGTGGAGTGATTCTGATGCTGATGCAGCAGGTCACTGGCGCACTGTTTGACTGCCCTCAACTATCGCCACCACTGTCAGCCAATCACGCCATATGTAGAGGTCGCCAAGCATGCGTGACTGTTGGTGGATGCATTTCCAGCAACTGTTTTAACATTTTCTGTACGGAATCACTCGTTAAGTATGCTACTAATGAACATTTGGTGTTTCCGTTAATGTGTTATGTTTTTGTGTTTGCGCCTCAATGCGTCACTTCCGCCCGTATATTCCTATAAAATAATTGTTTCTTTTAGTGAGCTCTACCACCCCTCAATGTTTCTCCCATGATTTTAGAATCATACTGTAAAGTACGAGAGACGTTTTGGAAATGCGTGGTAAGTTGAGACGTGCAAAATTCAGTTATTATTTAGTACCGTACTATACTTCACTTAAGTGCAATTCGTGATGTCACTGGCTACTGGCAACTATACGGCGTCATTTACCCGTGTGACTGCTTCACTGGCGATTGGCTGCTCAATCATCGAGCCTCTACTATCGGCTGAAAGCGTCCCTGTGACGTGTCACACGGGTTGTCGACGAATGGTAGAAGACAAACGAGCGTACATGATCTTGAAGTTTAGTCTGCAACCAAAAAATAAAAGTCGAATTTTGCACGTCAAAAATGATGAGGCAAACAGACACTTTGATGCAGTAACTGCAGACCAGCGAATGAATATCATAAAAATTGGAGGCTAAGAAAACACGGAAGCCGTACTGGAAAAGATGACTTTTTATTCTGGACCAGTACATGAATTTTTTAGTCGCCATTTTGGAAAAGGCCCTTAGGAGAAGAGACATTTTAAAACTGCACGCAACGGTCAGTTGTAATTTTAAAAGGGGGGGGGGGGAAATGTTTTGCAAGCAAAATTATGTACAGTTATCGAGTAAACCGGATCAGAAATTCTATGTACAAAAATAAACGCATTATAAAAAAGCACACAAGAGGCATTTTAAATATGGCCATTTAATTTGCCAGCAGATCTGTGAAAAAACACGTGTTCAAACAGTGTCACGGATTAAATTTTCAAGTTTTTTTTTTAATCGTACCTGCGCTATTATAAAATTGCAGGTATTTTTTTTATCCTAGAAAAATAACACAAGTGGTATATTATGATTACTTTGGTAGTTTGAATGTACTGTCTCCATAAAAAAAAGAAAACCCCACAGAAAATAACAACAGAATTATATTAAAAATAATCAGCAATTAACGGGTATATTAGCAGTTATTGAACCATCGAAAACAGGCAACAAGTAATCTGACAAAAAAAAGGAGAAAATTAGACAGGTAACAATTACGACATACCGCATTAAAAACCAATAAGGAATATATAACCTCGCAAAAAAAAAACTACTTTAAATTGTAAAAGTTTAAATTAAAATCACAAAATGGCTATCATATACAAATTTTTTTTACTAACAATGAGAACAATAAATAAATAGGACATGGATAGGGTCGCCTGTTTATTTTCGCGAAAATATTTGACACTTGCAAATTTTATTTGGCTATTGGTCAATGTCTGTGTGAGAGGAAATTTTTTACTCTACTGGACCAATCAGAATTATGTTACCCCGACGCTGAACGTCCGTGATTCGCTGCTATACACCTAATAAGCGTGATAGTTCAAATCACCCAACCACGAAATTGGGTGTGGACTAACTTATTTAGGAGTACAGGTAGTCGTGGAATATTTTCGCGAATAACAGATGGCTTTATAGACATGGGCGATAAAGAAACATTTACACAGAAAATTTGTTTGCTGACATTCTCGTTTGGTTAAAACTCGTTACCTATGGGTAAGTAACATTTAAAAGCATACAATCATGTTAACTTCTTGATAATCTTTAACTCTTTCATTCCCACACGTTAATTTATTGTCTCTGGTGTTGCGAATAAGAAATTTTTTGATGTGTGCTATTCTTAGGTTTGCAAAGAACTCGTTTCGTAACAACAGCGAATGAACTGTAAGCTTTGTGTTTTGTGGTAAGTGATGTGAACCAGTCATAACGTAGAGAAATAGCACGGGANCTGAACCAGTCATAACGTAGAGAAATAGCACGGGATACGAACCAGTTACTCTCTGGGAATGTCATTGGGCTCTGAGTCTCGCAGTGCAAAGTACTGGTCAAATGTAACCTTCCTCTGCAACATTTAGACAATTGCCTACGATGGGAATGAAGGGGTTAAACAATCAACGTGGTTCCTGTNGTAACCTTCCTCTGCAACATTTAGACAATTGCCTACGATGGGAATGAAGGGGTTAAACAATCAACGTGGTTCCTGTAATTACAGTTTCAGTTGAACAGATCGATGCGCATGTTGGTTGACGTGTGTGGAAGGCAATGGACTGGTTGGGTTGAGAGATTCTTAAATATGTAAATATTTTATTAATAAGTTAATTATTATATTTTACGTGTAAAACAACGTAAAATGAACTATATGAATTTAATGTCAGAAAATTTTAAACAACACATATTACTGACAATTTTTCCGGGAATACTACGTCCAGCAAGTCCGTTAAAATGTGAGCAGTTACAGGCAGTGTTTATTTTTCTAAGATTGCCTTCAAAACTGCTCAATGAACAGTGAACCTGTTTGGGTAATGCAGTAGTCCTGTGCTTCTTCTCAAGTGGCAAAAATCAACAATCTTACTATTCTCCCGCGATGATTGTGTTTGGTTTGGTCCAGGCGGTCCTACGTTCTATCCCCACCGACTGCTTTTGAAGCGATTTTTCCCAACTGGTTTTCCCAGCCCAAGCAAGGGGACTGCTAGTATAGTTTCTCGATGTAAAATTGCTCAGGCTTCAGTCTTCACATTATGACCATTGGCAAAAACGCATTAATGAAATAAAATATTATGATTATTATGTTCTTATGGTAATACTGCCTTGACGTCTACCCTAATAATGCAGTTGTCTTCTCACTTAAAAAAAATTCTATGTATCCATGTTTTTGAAATTTTATCTGAACTTCAGCCAAATGCACATTTTGCTGAACTGAAAATTTTGCTGTCCCAAAAAAGATATTTAAAAAATTTTTTAAAAGTTTCTTTGCTCAATGAGATTTTATTCCAATAATGATATTTTTATTGTACAAACGACGCATTTTTTCATCGCTACATCAACTAGCCTTAAGTTTAACAAATAATACTATCCCCGAGATTGATAAAGTATGTTAAAAGCCAAAATATATCAAAATCGATTACAGTTATCTGCGAGCCATACAAATTTACTTAACTGGAATAACTGGAATACAGAAACTCCACGACGATCCCCGCAGAATCCCACACTGGAATCAACATTTTTATGACAGCTACGAAATATTTCATGTAAATTCCTATCATAGTTTTTTGTAATCAGCACAAAAATATGTTGCAAGGACCTCTAAACTGCCTGTCGGAACCAAGATGGCTAAAATCTCCTTAAAACAGATTAAACTGAGACGTGCTTACTTAATCAGTCAATCACTAGAGAGATACATTAAAGATTACACAGCGTGCTCCTCCGTTTCCATGGTAACCAATCAACAGGCTCAGTTACTAAGGCCTTCGTAAACTTATCGAACATTAGCAGATTGGAAAGACGTGTGTGTATATATATATGTTGCAAAGGAAAATAATAATCCTGAAATATATCTGACGAAGTAATTAACACAACAATAATTACTGCTACAACAAAATAAAACACGTGCAATATTTAACTACGCCTTTAGTAACTTAAATAAACACATAAATTAAAATACTGGTCAAGGCCAAATTCTTCGACGTTACAGTGGGTAGGATTTTAGGTCGGAACACTCTTTAAGTGAGCAAGTCCTTTGAGATGTTTGTGTCAATGCAACCAAAATATATTCAAGTCAGTCAGAGTATTATTCATATAAAAGGGTGGGTCTGCTGACAAAATAAACGTGAACAAACACGCTCATCACTGTGGACTACGTGACTTAAGACAGTTGTACTGGCGACGGGAGAGTCAAACATTGTTCTATCTCTCTTAAGTCTGCGCGGTGAACCGGTCCGAAGGCGGGCGGGACGAGTGCTGGAAGAGTGATCTGCGAACATGGGTTGATGTAAGGGGTGGGAGGGCGTGGAGGAAGCGGTGGCTGTGTGTGGCATCAGAGCCGGGGGGGTTCGGTGCTGGGGGCAGATTTATCGCCGGCACTCACCGAGAATGAGCAGGTCACTGCAACGCATCCCTTCGCAGGAGCGAGGCCTCCATCACGTCCATCGCCACGAGGACAGCGGCCGAGCACTCACACGACACTGCTCAGTGACGCGAACAACTGTGCGTGAACTTGAGGCGATCGCAGGAAAGCCAGTTTAAAAAACTATCACAGCTTTATCAGAGAATTGCATTAAATTATTATTTCGAAATAATTTACTGCTTAGGAAAGACTTTAGGTCTTGGTCACTAATATTTAACAGCAGAATGACGGTTAAATACTCATTAAGTGAGGTGAGCGTTCTTTTTTTTTNAGGTCTTGGTCACTAATATTTAACAGCAGAATGACGGTTAAATACTCATTAAGTGAGGTGAGCGTTCTTTTTTTTTGCATTAAAAATCACGCTGAACTCATTGAAATAAAAAAAAACCCACGAAAGTTTTTCACTTGAAGAAACATCTCACGGAGACTGACAGGGTATTTGTTAATCATCCTGTAAAATAATGCTGGCTTATTTCATGCTTCCGGTCAATGCTGGTATGTAATCCACAGAACTGGGCGTTCTTTAAACTCAACCTGAAATTAATGTTGAGTCAGGAAAAAGCATTTGAAGTAATGCCATAAATGGGTTTTGAACCCAGGACCTCTATAGCGTCTTAAATCNGTTGAGTCAGGAAAAAGCATTTGAAGTAATGCCATAAATGGGTTTTGAACCCAGGACCTCTATAGCGTCTTAAATCAGCATTACTAACAAAAAATTCTACGGGTCTCATTTTCATACAAGAAGTTTTTGTTTATTCGTTAGTAGTTAATAGGTGAGACTAATTGCCATATACATTGAGTCTTAAATCGATTCGCTTGAAATATTACTGCTACAGGCTTATTTTCATTTAAACTGAAGCTATCACTGAGTCTTGTGGTTTGGTTAATGGATGCACTAAAAATACATTTTTCTTCACAAGATAAATTCTCTTAAAAAAGACCTGGGAAAATCGGTATTTTTCAAGCCAGTACCGAATAGTTTGGCGTTAACTTCATAAATAATTTGGTACCCCTAAAGAATATTTAGCAGAGTCTACTTCAACAAACTATGTATTTTCGAAAGGACAATATATTTTACAGAGATATTTAAGTATCGTACGTATAATAAACTAAATTTTGTCTCGTGAATCTATTTAAATAAAGAAAATTCGCTTGAGTTGCCCGTTCAAGCACTTCATCACATATTAGACTACTTAAGAGTTCTATAAATTTCGTTGAAATTTTTCTGTTTGGAGAACTACTGCACTATGTTCTCAAAGAGTTCGGCAAAGTTCGTATCACTTTGATACCTCTACTGTAGGCTTTTCACGGTTAACGAAGCACTTAGAAAAATCTTCGAAAAAGGTTACTGCCTCGACCTGCATACATTTTAACAGGCACAGTGAGTGTGAGTGTAATTACCCCGATAAAGCTGGTAAGAGTAGAGAGAAAGTAGTTCCATGTATTAAAGTTGAATTAAACATTTGTGAATTCTCAAATTATTTCCTTTACACATTCCCGTTTTTTAATGCATGTAAGTGTAAGGATCATATAATTGGAAATGGTTCGATTCCTGGCGGGGCCAACCGGATTTTAACACGTGGGAAATGTGGCGGACGTTGTCGTTATCTGGCGGGGTTTACTCAGGGCATNGCGGGGCCAACCGGATTTTAACACGTGGGAAATGTGGCGGACGTTGTCGTTATCTGGCGGGGTTTACTCAGGGCACTCCCGTTTCCCTCGCTCTTGCGATCCGCTGTTGCTTCATCTTCACGAAATGTCTCCCTCATTGGCGATCAAGACCTTGCTGTTAAGCACCAACCATAACAACTCAACTCAACTCACAACGAGAAGTAGACCTGTTCTATATATATTTCACAGTTTAACTTGACCAACGCACTTGACCAACTACATACAAGTAGATCTTAAGAAGGGCTTATAAAAGTGCTGACTTTACCTATGACATATAAATTCTTCAGACAGGCCTATGGAATCGGAAGANGCGGGGCCAACCGGATTTTAACACGTGGGAAATGTGGCGGACGTTGTCGTTATCTGGCGGGGTTTACTCAGGGCATTCCCGTTTCCCTCGCTCTTGCGATCCGCTGTTGCTTCATCTTCACGAAATGTCACCCTCATTGGCGATCAAGACCTTGCTGTTAAGCACCAACCATAACAACTCAACTCAACTCACAACGAGAAGTAGACCTGTTCTATATATATTTCACAGTTTAACTTGACCAACGCACTTGACCAACTACATACAAGTAGATATTAAGAAGGGCTTATAAAAGTGCTGACTTTACCTATGACATATAAATTCTTCAGACAGGCCTATGGAATCGGAAGATAGAATAGGTCTACTTCTCGTTGTGAGTTGAGTGGTTATGGTCGCTGCTTAACAGCAAGGTCTTGATCGCCAATGAGGGAGACATTTCGTGAAGATGGAGCAACAGCGGATTGCAAGAGCGAGGGAAACGGGACTGCCCTGAGAAAAACCCGCCAGATAACGGCAACGTCCGCCACATTTCCCACATGCGAAAATCCGGGTGGCCCCGCCAGGAATGGAACCTGGCCCACCTTAAAGGGAGACGGGTAGTTTAACCACCGTGGCCACCAGAATGCCTCGCGGATAGCGACGTAGCAGCCGCGGCCGAGCCCAACCAAGTGGAAACCCACAACTGCCAACTTCGACTTGACCAAGATCCCTGACGGGAAAACAGCAGTTTTTACGTTGTCGGCATCAGCGAGTAACAAGGGCGGGTCTAAAGTTGCGTCCAGATAAGCAAGGCCGCTGTCCAATTTTTTTTTCTCTTCCTTCGCGAACTTGATGCATTTCATCCCCTTATCCATGTTCTTCCGGCTCGCTCCTGGAATTCTCAACTCCAGGCCATAAAACGTTACGACCGCGGGAGTTGTTTTTTTTTTTTCGTTCCTCCGGGAGGGGCAGGGTTTTTGAAGAGGTAGCCGCAATGCCAGATAATGCAGCGGCCGCACGCCAAAACCCAGCGAGCTTATTTTAGCGCGGGGATCAACACGCAAATCCCCTGCAGATTTCGTGACAACATTCACCGCTAATAAATGCCCTCCCCCCTCCTTTTTTTTACCTCGTGGCTTCTCTTTTTCCTTAACCACTCCAGGACTAACCCCTTCCCCCTCTCTATCTCTCTCGTCCTCTTTCCTTGCCACTAATTTTTTGCTTCGTAAATATGTACGTTGAGCGAGGATAGATGACCATGTGGAGAGAGGTTCTCCGGTTAAGTTCGCTGGAACTGGGAATAAAGAAGTACACTCTAAGTTTGAATCAGCGATTTCAGTCAGTAGAATTATTTTGATCTTCAGTTAATGAGCTGTCATCTACTGGCGAATCAGTCGAGTGCACTGAGGTTTTACTGCTAGGCCAGTGCGATTCACTAATAATCAGTAGATATCACAGTTTAATCAGTGGAAACCAACAATTGAAACTATCAGTGGAATTTAACTGATTAAATTGGAACAGTTTCAACAAACCCGCAGTCAAGTTCGCTAATTTGGAGCAGTTTTAACTGTTTTTATTTTGGAGTGTACGATTTACCGTAGCTTTTGCGTCCCTTTCATTCCAATGAAAAGTTTTATTTTACGTTTTTAGATGCATTTTAAGTTTGGAAATAATTTTAATATTTAGCGTTATTGTTGAAGGTTTACATTTTTAATCACGATCCTCTCCCCACGCGTCGTTCATTTGCCAAAATATGTTCGTAAGTCTCTAATTTCATTTCCAAGAAGAACGCAAAATACTTGTGATCTGATATAGTAAGTATTTTATTTGGGAACTTAATTTGCTATGTTTTTTTTCAGCCCTCAAGAGAGCTGATGGTTCAGTTGTTACGGTACAGGAAAAGCGAAATGTTGTGAGACACACGCTTGCTACAGCAGAGCCATCACTTTCAACTATAAGGATATCTTAATGCTACGATGACATTTACTTCAGGCCGATTAATAGCTGGCAGTTTCCAGTACGAATACAACTTTATATAAGAGCATTGTTCACAAGGAAATTTATTTCCAGGCATGCGTATATTACACTGAAGAGCCAAAAAAACTGGCACACCTGCCTAATATCATGAAGGGCCCCCCGAGCACGCAGAAGTGCCGCAAGACGACGTGGCATGGACTCGACTAATGTCTGAAGGTATGCAGGAGGCAGTTCACACCATTAATCCTGCACGGCAGTCCACAAATCCAATCTGCAACAAATTGAGAAAGGGTTGTACGTCTGTCACGTTTAATGATTCTCGTCAGTCGTCGTTTGTCCCCTTCTTTCACGATCTTTTCCCGGCCACAGCGATCTCGAAGATGTGATGTTTTACCAGATTCCCGATATTCACGGCACACTCGTGAAATGGTCGTACTCGAGCATCCAAATGTTATCGCTACCTCGGAGATGCTATGTCCCATGTCTCGTGCGCCGACTATAACACCACGTTCAAACTNTATCGCTACCTCGGAGATGCTATGTCCCATGTCTCGTGCGCCGACTATAACACCACGTTCAAACTCACTTAAATCATGATAACCTGCCATTGTAGCAGCAGTGACCTATCCAGCTGCCAACAGCATCGCGTTACTCTGATTGGTTCCATACCTCTGTTATTAGCATACGCGTGCCTATACCAGTTTTTTTGGCTCTTCAGTGTATGTGGGTTGTAGGGCAACAGCTTATCTGCGCGTTCTTAAGCCCATCTTCATGGCACTTGCCCTTGTGACGTTCCATTTTTCTTCCAATGGTTTGTCTAGATCATTTGTTTTGGCATTGAGACGAGCGAAATGATCAACACAATAACGTCATGTTTCATATTTATAAACTCCTGTTCGCGACTTGTGACAATTTTCAGTCACAAATGTGAAAAGACTAAATGAATGAAGTGTGCCACACAATCGTTTACTACAAAAAATTCTGGTTTCGCAAACCAATTCTTTTATATTAACTTTTCCCGTAAGTAAAGATTTCCTGAACATTCTAATACGTTTCATCGTATCCGTGTAACCTCAACAGTTATTGCAAGTTATTTATTACTCAAGTCGGTAATATTATCTCTTACAAACCAAAGAAAACATGAATTGATTTAAATTTCTCGGCCAATCCTCTGGGATCACGNTCGGTAATATTATCTCTTACAAACCAAAGAAAACATGAATTGATTTAAATTTCTCGGCCAATCCTCTGGGATCACTATATCGGAGTCTTTGCTCTGCTTCAACCGCCACTGTCTACAACTCTTCGCTTTTCTGTGAAACCCACTGAAATGGAAATGTTTAATTAAATTTGTTTCTCGGAATTCCTCTCTTAATAATTTTTATTCCTGGANTGAAACCCACTGAAATGGAAATGTTTAATTAAATTTGTTTCTCGGAATTCCTCTCTTAATAATTTTTATTCCTGGAAACGTGCTCGCTGTCTTTTCGCACAAGTTACAAACATTTTCAATATAAAAGTTTGTTCATAATTTTTCTGCCATTTTTAAGTGAATTTCATTACGTAGTTGTGCCTCCATTAATTTAACAGTTCTGAAATAAACTTCTAAAAATACATTCTGTTTTGTATCTGTGTATATATTAAACCAAAAACTCAAGTGCGTTCTTACGTAAAGTAACGTCAGTGAGTTAAAATAAAAAAATAAAAAAGTTTTGTTTGCAAACGTCTTTTTTTTTTACATTTTAAGAGTGTTTCAATTTATGGTCCGTGGTAACAAAGCATATTAACTATACTGTTCGAAATATGATAGAAGACATAAACGTAAAAACCCCGTATTTATTTAAACTTGGTTTTCAGAAATAAAATCCGTCGCTTTTGTGAACTTTTATCAGGCTGCTGTTTAATATAAGTATAGCAAAAATTGGAAAATCATACTAAANAATCCGTCGCTTTTGTGAACTTTTATCAGGCTGCTGTTTAATATAAGTATAGCAAAAATTGGAAAATCATACTAAATAAACAAAATATTTAATTTGTGCACCTGAACATCGTTAAATATGTCTCGGTGAAATGAAATTCCCTAAAAGGAAAATCGGTCGAAGAGGACCTAAGATGTTGCCTGGCTGAACGTATCTTACGTAGTTGGAGACCCTTAAGTGCGGTATTGATAAGGGTGAAACAAGCACGCATGCCAGATGTCTCATAGTCTCTAAACGTAAGGAAATGTAATGTGCGTGCAGTTTTTTTTCGTNAATCCGTCGCTTTTGTGAACTTTTATCAGGCTGCTGTTTAATATAAGTATAGCAAAAATTGGAAAATCATACTAATTAAACAAAATATTTAATTTGTGCACCTGAACATCGTTAAATATGTCTCGGTGAAATGAAATTCCCTAAAAGGAAAATCGGTCGAAGAGGACCTAAGATGTTGCCTGGCTGAACGTATCTTACGTAGTTGGAGACCCTTAAGTGCGGTATTGATAAGGGCGAAACAAGCACGCATGCCAGATGTCTCATAGTCTCTAAACGTAAGGAAATGTAATGTGCGTGCAGTTTTTTTTCGTNGAAACAAGCACGCATGCCAGATGTCTCATAGTCTCTAAACGTAAGGAAATGTAATGTGCGTGCAGTTTTTTTTCGTTGGCAACTCATCTGTTTGCGGTACCTGGTTTTACTTTTTATGGAATATTATGATGCTAGCAAACAAATCATCCCAAAGATGATGATATTTCCTGAGATCATTAATTAGAACAATGGAAAATAAGCGAGAGATATTCACGTCTAGAAATTTCCGAAAGTTGCTGGATAACAGTTCGTTTTGTAAGGAGGACACTTTGATTTTGTTACCATTTAAAATTAACTAGAAAGTCAAAATTTTGAGGTCTTAATCACTACCCCACATACATTTAAATGGAACTGAATAAAATAATAGAAAAAATACAATTAAGAAAATATACATACTGGGCAATCTTTAATGAAATTTTCAATGGAAACATATAATCTATAAACTACCAAATTTAAACCAATTTTACCACGGAAAGCAACAAATATAGCAAACATCATAATGCAGCGCTAAAATTTGCACACACGCTAGGCACACCAAGCGTTTCTAATGCCGTTAATATTGTATAATCTCGAACACTTTCGCTGCTCTTTCCTCAAAAATCCACTCCACCGGCGAGAAATCAGGCACCCATCACCTAGTGACGTCACAGGTAAAGAGAGAATACCAAATGTAACAGGGTAACGTTGTCAGCCTTAGGGCCTTTGGAACAACAAAAAAAATCTCAGAGGTGTCTCCAGACACCTTTACTTTCCCGCCATAAAAGTCCAAGATAAGCGGCGGTAGCTATAGGCGTTTCGTGGTTAATTGGGAACCTTTCAAGTCAAAGTTTCAGAAAAATCACTACCGGCAACTGCTCATATTTCAACGGAAAAATTGATTGACGTGCTGAGAGCAAAGTTTACAACGATGTAAGAATATAGTTCTATGCCTAAACGTATTAACAGTGTAACGTTAAAGTTATTAGTACCAAAATACATTTCTCATTATTTGTTTTTACGAATCCCTTTATAGTGGCAGCCTAAACGGTGGAGGGCATACCTCAGTACTCTCTATTAATGAATAACTGATACCAATAAGCAAGTGAAATACTAGTCACTGATATTAACAGCCAAGAAGCTGTTGAAGCCTGGCCTCTCACTCAAATGGAATATGAACCAGTATACTATAAATGTATTCGTAGTATTATCTTTGGGACACGGCACTTTTTCTTTAAATGTTTATGCTTGAGATAACTTCTTCGAAATTGTGTGCATCAGTGAGTTAAAAAAAAAAAAAAACTTAATGCAGCCTTTGTAAAATAAATTCGAACTATTTTTGATAATACTTTTATCTAAAACGTACAATATACCACTCATTCGCAGGGCAATTCATTTTGCTATTATCATTTTTTATGTTTACAATGACACGCGGACGAGCTTCTAGTCATGTTGAAGTTCTTCACGCGTATAACATCTTGTACGATTCCTGATTTAGTAATAACGGTTTCAGTTTACTATTGTTATCGTCACAGTAACGGCTGACAGGGAAATTGTTTTATCAGAGACATTCGGCCAAGGTAATAATCAGTAAGTGAGTTGAGTGTGAGTGAAGAGGTTCGGGCGGCTCTTACCAGCGAGGTCTTGAGAGCCGATGAAGGTGACTGAGGTGTGTATGGAGCAGCGCCAAAATGAAGGGGNCGGCTCTTACCAGCGAGGTCTTGAGAGCCGATGAAGGTGACTGAGGTGTGTATGGAGCAGCGCCAAAATGAAGGGGTGGGGAAAACGGGGCATCCCCTAACCCACCTCCCCCCCTCCCGGCCGGGGATTGAAAACAATTCACGTTGGTGGGAGGCGAGCAGGTTGACAGCTCAGTATTTAATGAACTGCACTTATATGTTGTTCACGGAAAAAACAAGCACCTTTGAAATTTAAATTTTGGAAAAATCTCTGTCTGTTATAGGCTGTTCACGGCTATTTCAGAACTTTTGAAATCAACCTTCGGAAAATGCCACTGCCTTTACGTTCGTATGTATCAACGGGCACGCTGATTGGCCTACGTCCAGTAAAGTTGGTTACGACAGAGGAAAGCAGTTCAATGTCAAAGCGTGTAATTAAAAGTGTTCGGAAATCTTTTGTGAATACTGAAATTATTGTTTTTGCTTTCCAATTTATTTAATGCTTATAAGTATTGTAACTAGCACATCTGTAAAGAATTTACTTTCCTCATAATTCCACAGTTTCAATTGACCGACGTTTCAGGCTTATGACAATGTTAATTTCACAAATGGTGGAAGAATATAAAATCTGCATAAAACTAGATCTTAATTGTGGTTATCAAAAATTCTCAATTTAGTGTGAACAGCGTATAGCTGTGTGAATGCAACCACACCCACTGGCACGCACGATCCCGGTTAAATTGGCAGCGAATTAAATAAAGCAGTTGCAGGTGTTAACGTTGTATTGCGAACATAGTATATAAATTTACGGGCAGTCATGTTGGCGATTTTATTTTTCGCTGTGCACATGGTTTACGAATTGGTATATTAGAAACACAAGGCTTTTGTGACAGTTCCCCATTTTCGCTTAATTGACGCATTGATAAAGTCATCAGGCACATGGGAAGGTAAATTCTACATCCGGCGGAAAGGCACAAACAGTTAGCAGCGAACAGGTTATACATGTCCATCACGGGTTCCATCACGGGGCCTCCTGGACGGTAGGCGTCTTGCCCGTCACTCGCGATGAATACACCGACAAGTCTTAAGTGTGTCGGGCAGTTAATGGAGCCGTCTAACAGAGCGTACTTCGCGTGTCCAAGTCCTAGGAGCTTGGTAGCACCAGGCATCGCGGTTCCTTTGGCGTGGGCGTGATTGTTCTCCGATTGGCTGCGCGAGGCTGCGAGAACAGGTCCTGTGTCTGACTGACTACTTCAGACTCTATTATCGAGTGTAGACTATTCGCGATTAACTCAGCACTTTTGAAATCACCCTTTGTAAAATATTACTGCAACTTACTGCATTACTTTTAACGGGTACACTGTCTGACATGTGCCCAGTAAAGTTAGTAACTGTGGACGGAAAGTAGTTCCACGCCTTAACGTTGATTTAAAAGTCTTGGGTAAAGATTCGTGAATGCTGAAATTATTTTGTTTTCGTACCGCCCTTTTTTTAATGCACATCGGCGTAAGAATTAGCAGAAATGTGAAATATTTTCTTTTTTTTTGTAACTGTACAGTTTTATTTGACCGACGCACGAACAAAGAGACCATGCCCATGGCAGTGTTAATGTTGCATACGGTGGAAGGACTACCTAGTAGGAAAACAAGTAGTTGTTAAGCAGGGCCTTCAAAAGTGCTCAGTTTACCGCGAGCAGCCCATACTTTGTCATAAGGACGACTTTGGTGATGCGCATCAGCACATTCCCAGCCACTAACGCCCTCGTTGTCTTCCCGCCGACTGCTCGCTTCTGTTATACTTTCAGTGGCACAGCCGCCGATTCCTTGATTCCAGAATGGGGCGCAAGTCTCACACTTTCTGTGACCAACTGCATTTTAATCTAATCAAGCTCTACCTCTTACCGTTTGTTTAAATTTAAAGAAAATAATTTGATACAGAAATATTTCTCTTTTTTGTTATGTAAATACTTATAAATAAAGTAAGTTATATTTTCCAAAGAATAAGGCAATTAGTTTTGCATAAGTTACAAATGCTTATTACAAACTGAATTAGTGACCGATCATTGTGTTTACACCCGAGTTGATAAGGGTGATGGGAGGAAGCACGCCCTTGCTGGCTGAATATACGGGAAAAGGGGGGGGGGGGGATTTTTTGCTCAAATTTTCCCTACCCCTCCTGTATTCGGCACTTAAAAACTGTGATGACTCTATCATTATCGTGGTGCAAGAATTATTATAATTTGCATTGTATGCGAACATATACTAATTAAAATAATATGTACGAGTTTAATATAAAAATGGTAAAAAAAAAAAAGAACGCCTGTTTTAAAAGTTTTAACTTTCAAAAACTCTTCCATAGAGGCTCTGCCTGCCAAACCTGCTGTCAGAGACTTTAAATGGGGAATTGACCTTAACGATGTTCCTTCTCAATGCATCAGTTTTAAATATATAAATATTTCAAACAAAAAATATTCAAAGCGACGTTGTCAGAAAAGACTGCAACGTTAATAAATTTTCAAAAATATAATTCCTTCGTTTTTTTTTTTTGAAAAAGGTTAATTTTAATGTTAAATTAAAAAAAATATTTATATTAAACATAAAAATGGGAAAATTCCGTAAGTTTTGGCAACGTAAAAATTTATTATTATATATATATATCATATAATGTTTAACAGGGGTTACTCTTCCCTTGCGAAAAATTTCTTGATTGCATATTTATCTCATAATTACATGTCAAAATATCAGGTTTACTGTTTCATAAATGTAAAAATTAAGAAAACTAACATACGTACAGAAATACGATAATTCACAATGAAAAAAAGATGGCAAGAGCTATTTCAAGACGTCTATAAAATGGAACAGGAAATATTTTCTCAATTTCAAAATATTGCTGATAGTAAGGCAATTCGTACATATTTTTTATTTTTGTCTGCCCTTGAATTTTTGTAAAATAACTTTTGCTAAACGTACCTTAAAATAAAATAAGGCAAGACCTTCCAGTTGCTATTGTTAAACTTTCTGCCAATAGTTTGGTTTATTTTATTTGTACATTACGAAAAGAATGCAATTTCTACTTTGACAAGTCATTTTACAAAAAAAACCATGTGATATAAAACAAATTAATCTGAAGAAAAAGTAGTTACAGATAATGTCTACAAGTTGAACAGTATATGGTACAAATATAAAATAACAGACTTTTTAGTGGCCAACGCCCTTAACGTGCCAGTATTTCTAAAGAAATGTCAGTTTGTTTGAAACAGTTATCTTTAAAATTAATGCACTGAGAAGGAATATCTTTAACACTGATTTTCCATTTAAAGTCTCTTACTGCAGGTTTCGTATGCAGCGGTATTAAAACGAAAATAGTAAAATGAAACTAATCTTCGGACATGAACCGAATCATAAATAGCATTCAGAAGCAAACAATGCTAAAAAATATTCAGAGGTTTAGAAAAAAATGTTTTTTATTGAAGCTGCATTCACCATTAGGCCATCCACTTAGGAGTCAGCCTTAATATTTATGACAATGAATAATACCTGTAGCTAAAAGTTAGGGCAGCATACATTTTGTATCGAGCACTGCCTTTCCACCAGATATAGCCTTCTAAACTCTTGTCAAAGCTGATGAAACTAAATCTGTCACTGCTATTCTAGTCCTTGCTCCCCACGCGGGGAATATTAATAGCTATATAACTGGTGCAGTAAATCCATAGTCCCCTCTTTAAGTTCATAACTACCCTTTAAAAAAAGCAGTATTTTCGATAATTTTAGAAGTTTTCTTCGACCGAGAATAATTTTTAATCAGTTTTATAAAATGGAAATACGAGTGTAATATTAGGTCGTTTACTCATAAAAAGTTGACGAAGTTTCAGCATTTCGAAATATATCTTGATAATACAAAGTATTTTCAGGGAATAAAAACAATCCCTTGCACTCAAATAATCGGAGACATATAATACTCTTAAACTAACATAAATTCTCAACGTTTCATTAAGAAATAGTGTTCCCTAAAATAGTACGCATTCACAATTTTCAGTGGTTTTTAACTGTTTCAATATTATACAATTCCTAATGTCGATCTCGGTCACAAAATGCATTACAAATCGTTAGTTTATTTTTAAGTGATGAATACACGGCGAGCAATACGACTTGATGATACGTTCGTTGAGTAAAACACCTTAAGAAAGTGAGATTTATTCGTACTAAAAGGGCGACGACAGTATCATTACCATCATGTTTTTTCCCATGTTATGCTCTGATAGCCTGTATCCCTCCGTATTTATAAGCCTACGATTATAGTTGTTTTTAGGAAGTTTAAATGAGCGAAAATACAAAATAAACGAACGCGAAATATAAAATGCGCTTTAACATCAAATCACTGGGAAAAAACCTTTAGCGCTTTAAAAGCTCAGAATTAGAGTAGGGCGAAGGTCAAGCAAGAAACATTTTCATCGAATGCTTCATCGCTTCTGCAGGTGAGGAAGAGAACTGGTGCGCCGTCCTTTCGTCGTGCGGTCAGCCGTCTTCGGTCTTCAATCCGCGACTCTTCTATTTTATTGGTGAAATGTCTGCAGTAAATTTCAGCGAAGAAGGCCATACATGTATACAAGGTATATTGAGGCTGCCTTGATTATTAAGGTGCCAGCACGGAAGATCTCAGGGATCTTCGGTAACCAAGAGCACAAGGCGAGGACACCACGTTGATGAAGTTTCGAACACAAACCCCGACATATCTCAAACATCTACGAAAACAAATTCTGGCTTAAAGTTGTTTGGTATAGTATACGTTGGGATATTCTGACGTTTTCCTCCCCTGTGCATATACTTGTGGTACAGAACCGCAACCAAGACACGAAAGCTCTCCTCATATTTGTATTCGGAGCATAGTTTTATTCCTTTATAAATACGCAATGAAAACCTTTTAATTTTTGTATGGTTCAATGATCAGTTTTTTGATCGTCGGAAAAATACTGCCTGCACCTTACTGCATATATTTAAACGGAATCACTTAAGGGCATGCTCGTTGTGAAAATGGCGGCAAAATAACTATAAATGCTCCATGTAAGAATGCAGTATTGAAAGAGTGATGTTGATATCTGCCAACAGGGAATTTATTCGATTAAGTTTCTGATATTTGTATGCACCTAAGAATGATTATTAACCACACTATCAATATTTTCACAGTTTCTGTTGATTACTCACTAATAACGCCATAAGGTTCATAATTGCCATCATACATATTGCGAAAGGAGCTAAAGCAGAGCTTTCCAAAGTGATCAAATAATTGTGATTGCGAACAACCTAAAACAGTTTACTCCAAAATAGCGCCTTTTAAAAATACCTTGGAAACCTGTACACGCACAATATAGGCAGGTGCTTTGAATTATATAGTATATTATAAACAAAATGTACCAATTTCATAAATGTATTACTCAGTCGCATGATGCGAAATCAGGACTATGTTTGCAAAAAAAGTAAGATTTTTAAGTTAGTCACATGGCCCACAAAAACTCAATATTTACACCTGTCACGACGCGGCATATATGCAATCGGTAGAGACCTAAAAAAAATAGCATTTGCGATAAAACGAAAAATAACGCCAATTTTAACATTTTAGTGCGAATAAAGCGATTTTTCCTGTTTTACTTTAAATAAAGCTATTTTGAAAATTTACACTGACCTTTACTTGAAACTAAACCTATATTCTATTCGTGGAATGAGTGTTACGCATTTATCTGTTTTGTTACTTTACTAACTAAATATGACAAAAAAAAAAAAAATACACACCGACACGCAATGAATGTTTATATCACGTTTTCTGGTTGAGGTTAGGAATTCTCGTCACACTGTTTACCAAACGTCCGCCGTCTTCGTTGCAGCAACTAGTTTTTTTTTTTCGTGTTAAAAATTTCGAATGTCTACGTGTCAATAATTCGTGGATAACATTGTGTAGCTTTCTTTGAACGACACACCCGTTTCATGACTTTTTTTTCACGTACACAGTTCAAAAACATAATAATCACTAAACAAAAGTGTTCCTGTTAAAGTAGCGGTAGTTATTACAAGGCCTTGACGACCATAGAACACACGCGGCTAGAGAATGTTTGACAGGAAATCAGAATGTAAATTAGCGCACGAGTTAAGATGAAGTTTTCATCACTGCTGTAGAGACCTGAAACTTTAGCAAACGCTATAAAGGCAAATTTTACAAAAAAAAAAAAAAAAAAAAAAAAAAAAANAAAAAAAAAAACGATTTTTGAGAATTCTAGCTGTAATTCAAGAGTTGTACAAAATCCTGTAGTATTTTCGCGAATTATTGTTTCATGTCACATAGTTGCTTCTTACGACGTATTTTGTGGGTTTTCGCATATTCGAATACGAATGCATGCAGAGTTGGTAAGTAGATTTCTTCGATTTATCACCATAAACGAAAACATGTTTCACTTTCTGTAACATCTGTTTACGGTCATAAATAACATGAGCGCAAGTGATGATGCATAACTTTGAGTTAACATGCTAGTGCACGGCCCTGCAAAAGTTTATTTGCTCACTAGGAAACCCCGCCGTTGTAGAGTTCACGTCTACCAAGCACCGCGTTATCTATGGAATTCACGCCAACTAACTCACTGAGTTTGTTTACAATAGCATCTTCACGTTTTATCCAAAAATTACTAATTTTTTACATAGCGGCGCGGTGGTCAAAAATGTTTTTTAATGCATTTATTCATGTAGAATATATTTGTAAATTGAACTATCACGTATTTTAATCTTTTATTCTTCCAGATAACTGTTTTTTTTTCATACATATTCTCTGTAAATATGCGCGGTAAAAAAATGACACGTTTTGAACAAACGAAAGTTTTGTTAGCGGGCGTAACGAAAAAATCTGTTGTTGAAAGTTTAAATAGTTGAAAACATAAAGGTAGATTTTTCTAATTTTTTTTATGTTCGTACAAGGCACTTTTTTTTTAAACGGAGCTTTTATAATTGTGTATAAGTGGTTTACATTAGTCTCTTCATGAAACAGTATGCCCTTACCAGTGCATTGTGACCGTTGTCAGGCAGAATACAAAATCTTACGTACGAAAATGTGAAATGGTTTTCAATGTTGTATGATGATAGAGGAAAGTACTGGTTTTGTCCTAAAAACGTGGCTGTATTTCCTCTGGCAGTTCGGTATTTCGCAAGAAAATAATTGTTAAAAAAAACACTGGTTTTCAATAGCAATAACACTGCCAATTTCAGGTTTTACGAATAAAGTGATATTTCTCAAATTATGTATGTCTTTATAAAGAGGGCATGAAAAAATGGAGCAATTTTCATGCAGAAAAACCTGCATTTTTGTAGCAAGACAATAACAGCTGTTTTTGACCAAAATAACACCTATTTTTCGAAAAACATAACACATTTTTGGGGAAAATAACACCTACCGTTTCAGGTTTTCGTCCCGTACTTGATTCAGCATGTCTCATGTAACAGGATGAAAGGAGTCAGTGATCCATTCACTCAGCTCCACTGGATTTGTTGGTACCGGCGGGACACCTTGGCAAATCCCCACAGGACTAAATCACACGGCGGGGTGACTGGCGACCGTGGAGACCATCTCAATAATGCATCAACGCCAGTCCCAGTGCGATCCATCCACTGCTTGGAAGATGTTCATTTAGGTGTCCTCTCTCTTCGCGGTGGTAGTGGGGGTGGCGCTCCATCTTGTTGAGAACTTGCCAGTGAAGCATCCTGCACGACATCAGTGGAATCGGTGAAGATGCACAACCCGTGTGTCTGGGATTCTGAACATCTTCGTGGAGACATTGAGCATATGGGAGATCCTCCTGAGGTGAACGTCCTTGGAGCCATGTCCAGGAGGAGGCTTCGCGAGCCTTTCTCTTTGCAGAAGACACGATTTCTGGACTCGCTCGCCCGGAGAAGGTCCTTACGTGGTTGATGCCACAACTTGAAGAAGACTCGACGTGTTTTGTATTTCAACAAGATGAAGCGACATCCCGCTACCACCATGAAGTGAGAGGGCGACTCAATGAACATATTCTCCGACGGTGAATGGGTCGGGCTGTTTCTGAAGACGATGCGTCGCTGGGATGGTCTTCACGGTAACCAGGCACGACGACGTGCGATTCATTCTTGTGGGACCTCGAGATCCAATGGAGCTGATTGAATGGACCACTGACGCCCTTGATCCTGTTACGGGAGACTTGCTGTACGACATCGAGCACGGGACGAAACTG
Source organism: Clitarchus hookeri (assembly GCA_002778355.1). Taxonomy (NCBI): domain Eukaryota; kingdom Metazoa; phylum Arthropoda; class Insecta; order Phasmatodea; family Phasmatidae; genus Clitarchus; species Clitarchus hookeri. Next base: position 459,898 of record NQII01000264.1, read on the forward strand.
ACTACCGACTAGTGATATGTCACGCCACGAAAGGTGCTCATGTTGAGACTTTGTACGCCATGTGATTACCTTTCAAAAAACTTGAAAAGTTTAATTTACATTTTTTTAAACAGAGATTTGATTTCACACCATGTTGCTACATAAACAATTTTTTCAATAGGTAACTTCTTTTTTGGACATGCTGTACTTCAGTAAAACACCGAGCTTAATAGCCGATTTTTTATTCATTCACACGCAAGCAATCCGCCCANCTTGCTGTACGACATCGAGCACGGGACGAAACTGACTACCGACTAGTGATATGTCACGCCACGAAAGGTGCTCATATTGAGACTTTGTACGCCATGTGATTACCTTTCAAAAAACTTGAAAAGTTTAATTTACATTTTTTTAAACAGAGATTTGATTTCACACCATGTTGCTACATAAACAATTTTTTCAATAGGTAACTTCTTTTTGGGACATGCTGTACTTCAGTAAAACACCGAGCTTAATAGCCGATTTTTTATTCATTCACACGCAAGCAATCCGCCCANGGACATGCTGTACTTCAGTAAAACACCGAGCTTAATAGCCGATTTTTTATTCATTCACACGCAAGCAATCCGCCCATTATAATATGAGGTGAACATACCTGATTTCGCTAGTGGGCCCATAGGAGAGGCAGATCGTACATTGAGCAATTTTGGAAGAGTGTTGCCGTGTTTGCAATAGAGTACATTTTAGACAAGCGACTGTAGTTAACTATATAAGCACTGGATGCAAAGTTATCGGTACCGATACAGAATATTTTCTGACACTTGTTTCGTTTTTGCACTGAATGTTTCTGTGATAGTAAGACATAAAANCGGTACCGATACAGAATATTTTCTGACACTTGTTTCGTTTTTGCACTGAATGTTTCTGTGATAGTAAGACATAAAAATTTACTTAAAGAGGTTGTTAGTGGAGGAGAAAGACAGGCGTACAACACACATGCATATTAGCGGTTCACATGATTTAACAGTAGTAATTAGGGTTTGTTGATTTGACACGTCTATTTAAAAGTAAAAGCAAACATGAAAAATAGTTTGCAAGCTTTCGCGGCTGTTGTCGTCAATTTCTAGGATTCTGGGTTTGAGCCCCGTCAAGGATTTCTTCTCCAACATTTCGGCAGCCGTTGCAGCTGCCATCATCAGGGAACANTTCTGGGTTTGAGCCCCGTCAAGGATTTCTTCTCCAACATTTCGGCAGCCGTTGCAGCTGCCATCATCAGGGAACAATACCTGGCCAATTGAGGACAGCCGCCGATCTCTCATATGCACCCGAATGGCTGTAAAATATGAAACCCTAAAGAAATTACCAGTACACACCCTAGAATACCGCTTAAAAATATATAATTCAATTTTCAAACTATGGAGATTTCCACAGGCCTGGAAAAAAGCTAAAGTAATAATCTTGCCAAACCTGGGGAAGATCCTACTAAACCAGAAAACAAACGACCAGTAAGCTTATTGTTCAGTAGGAGTAAAATATTTGGAAAAGCCCTACTATACAGAATTCAAAATCATGCAGATTAAAATAAAATAATTCCAGATAACCAGTATGGGTTCAGAGCACAGCACCATACACCCCTTAATTAAAATAGTTGAAGACATTACAGATGGATTTGATAACAAACAACAACGATATACAATAATAACCTCCTTAGACGCAGAAAAAGCCTTCGATAAAGTCTGGCTCCCAGGACCAATATAAAAATTAATAAACTACAACTTCCCAGCAACTTATGTAAACTTATTAGCACAATATTTAAATAACAGACGTTTTTACGTAACATAAGATGTAGCAGACTTAACACTAAAATAGCAACAGGAGGAGTATCGCAGGGGTCGGCACTTTCTCCTTTTCTGTACAGTATTTACACAGCCGACATCCCAATAACAAACGCACGCACTAATGCTAATATTCAAATGTACGCAGACGATACAGTAGTAATAAAGTAACACTACCACATTAAATTTGCATTAATAGCCCTACAGAGACAACTAACCATCCTCGAACAATGCTACACGAAATGGCGAATCAAACTAAACCCAGGAAAACCATAGACAATAATAATTACAAAAAAATTACCGAAACCTAACAAATAATTAATACTATTCAATAAATAAATTCCGTACGTTAAAAAGGTGAAATATCCAGGTATAACGATAGATCACAAGTTAACTTGGCAACCGCACAGAAAATGCAAGATATGCAGCATTTCGGAAAACTAAAACAATTATATCCAGTATTAAACGCAACTAAATTTCTATGTAAGAAAAAACTCCTTATATATATATTCAAATAATAATCCAAGCTATGTTATATGGATGTGAGGTTTGGGGACATGCAGCAGATTTCAGAATTAAAGACTTGCAAACCATACAAAACAAGTACTTGAGAATAATAGCTAACCAAGATAGATTCACTACTGTTAAAACTATCCATGAACTACTATCAATAAAATACATTAAACAAATAATTGCAACAATAAATAAGAATTTTATAACAATTTGGCAAATCACGACAATCCTAATATCAAATTTCTTGGTTATTACAATCCCGCAGGAGTAAGAAACTTCAGAAAACCTGAACTACACTGAACACGACACGAGTAAGAAGGGGGCTGCGCGCTGATTGGCCAGCCAATAAAACTAGTCGCGCGGCCAAAAATCCGCAGTCGGGAAGCAGCCAGCGAGAAGGCAGCAGCAGCTGCAGCGCNCCAATAAAACTAGTCGCGCGGCCAAAAATCCGCAGTCGGGAAGCAGCCAGCGAGAAGGCAGCAGCAGCTGCAGCGCGCGCCTACAAGAACCTAGAGGTCTTCAAGGCAGCGGCACTGCCGAGTGGTTCTTATTAGAACTACATGCAGCAGTAGAGTGCGCATGTAGACTTCACCCTAGCTGTGCACGACTCACACCACACACACCGCAATTAATTACACAGTAGAAGCACACACGCGCAAACAAGACAAGACGGCACAGAGGCGCACTGTTTCAAGGGTGAACTGCGTGGGTTCTCGGTCAAGGAGACCTGCGCTGACTCCACTCGAGAACCGGGCCCAGGGGCACACGCACTGGTCCAGGGAAGAGTGATATAACATTCAGTCATGATAATCATTACTTAATTCACTGTATATATCAGTTAGGTTACATAGTAAATACTGTGCATATCAGGCAATATTAGTAGCAAAAATAATTAATAAAATAAATCAATAAAATAATAATACGTTTGTTAAAAAAAAATATTATTTAAAAAATCAAACCATGGAAAACACATTACAAAAAAAATTTATTATGTACCCAAAATGACGCACCGAGTTGATAGTCTGGTTTCAGGTCGGGAAGAAGAAAATAGTTCAATACGGTACGGAAGAGTGGACGGGGATCTGGGGAGGTTGGTTCCCTCCGAAATTTCCCGCAGGACAGCTGTCACTCGGAGGAAAATCAAATGAGTCTCATACGGTCGAGCGAATGATTAGAAGCCTTGGAGCCGAAACGACCTAAACCTATTCTCAAACTTTAAATGGGCGAGACCTCCGGCTTGTTTGGGAACTTTAGCTTTGACTAGCATCCGAATAGATTCTGGTACCAAGGGCCCCTCTAGCATACTAACAATGACTCTTTCCTCCAAACAGGTTTGCACTTTCAGCGCTTAGGAAAAATAAATTTCATCCCATCCCCTTCGCCCCCTTTTTTTGCAAGTTATCATAATAAAAATTAAATAAATCAAGCTAAGAATAAAACTGCCCAAAATTACAAANGCCCCCTTTTTTTGCAAGTTATCATAATAAAAATTAAATAAATCAAGCTAAGAATAAAACTGCCCAAAATTACAAATTTCCTGGAAATCTACTGAAAATAATTCAATTTTAGATTATATTACTTTGGACTCTCTTTTAAAGCACCCCACACACCCCTCTGAGAACAAACTTAAACGCCAAGGAAAAGAAAAAAAAGTATGCCATAAGCAAATGTATATATTTTAATATATTTGTTTTATTAAGTTATTAATTCTGTATAAAAATACCTTAAATGACTAAGCGCCCTCAGCGCACATACATTAGGAAAAAAAAAAGATTATTTCCAATATCACTACACGACCACACGATGAAACGTACCCCGTGGGCTGCCCCGGGAGACTATGGACTCACCCACACACTACATGCGATATTAATTAGNATGGACTCACCCACACACTACATGCAATATTAATTAGCACACTTACACACAACAGACCAACATGCCAGGCAGACATCATGACACGGAAAATCACTTCAACCGGGGACTGGAGGGGAGCTTCACTCCCCTACCGAACACAAAAACACGTAATTTCAATTTAAAATAGGAAACACCAATAAACAGCTTTAACCCCACAAAACACAGCCGACCCAATGATTTGAGTATGTGTCGGGGTGAATTTGTTTTACAAACATCCTGTGAGTTATGGGAGTCAAGGCTTCTAGTCTCACGACACCAAGGCCATTCGGTGTCGTATGAGGGTTCGGCGGTCGGTGGCGACTGTCAGGTATTGTTCCATGATGATGGCAGCTGCAACGACTGGCGAGACGTCGGAGAAGACATCTTCGACGTGGCTCAAACCCAGAAGCCTAGAAATTGAAAAGCAAAGATTGTACAATTTCTGATAATGATTTGAGTTCAACTCCCCATAACTGATAAAGCGAACCATCGGGGGAAATACGAACCTCATTTGGAGGAGACGGTTTGCTTCGTTTCGTCGACGTACCAGCGCGATTGCTTTCAAAAGAGTGGTAATTGTGCTGGCGGCTGCTGATGATGGACGGGTACTGTATCGTATCCGCCCACTAAACGACCTGTTCGCTAATGGCAATCGTCGCTCAGATAACAAGAAAAAAAAATTCCCCTTTCTTTCCCTTACAGAATATAAATGCTTGAATAATTCAGACTCATACTTGCTCATTATCATGTTACTTTACCTTTCCTCCGTCGCTCAGGGCAGACGCCCTCTTTCTTCCTACGTCGCAGGTGAAAAATGTCGTCCTCATTTTCACTGGAGCAATTCTCTTTTACCCCCTCCACCGACTA
>NQII01000264.1:465066-484819 GCA_002778355.1 Clitarchus hookeri
ATTCCGTGAATTATTTGCGCCTCTGGAAGGGTAATTATGGACAATGCACGGAGAGAACTCGCCGAGTTCCCGCTGGCTACAGCTCAGAGGAGTATTTTTTTTATCAAAATTTTTTGTTAAACGCCAGACAACTCAGGTTACTTCGCTGGCATAAATTTTAACAAAAAAATTACCCAAAGGGCGTTTCGGAGCTTTCACCGTTATGTACAATCCGAAGTGGCTTTTCACGAAGCCGCCCGCAGACGGCACAGAGAGAGATTCTCACAGTCCTTCACTTTTTTTTTTGGTTTACTTCAACGAAAGAATCACTGTGAGTAAAAGTCACATTCTCCATGAATATTTCGCAGTTAGTGGATGGTTTTTGAAAANTTCAACGAAAGAATCACTGTGAGTAAAAGTCACATTCTCCATGAATATTTCGCAGTTAGTGGATGGTTTTTGAAAGATGTGAGTGCTTTATTATTTCTGTCCATTATGTATTCTCCACCAAATTTCAAAAATAACTTTGCAATTTTATTAGTAGCTAATGTCCATAAATCGATCAACTGCCCTCTGGAATAGCCTGAGAATTTAATGTATTATTATTACTACAAAATGTTATCATCAAATTTGAACAACACAAAAATAAACAGATTTTAGTCACCAACANAATGTATTATTATTACTACAAAATGTTATCATCAAATTTGAACAACACAAAAATAAACAGATTTTAGTCACCAACAATGTAATATTACTCTTATAATAATGCGTTAAGACGAAGAAATACTATACCCAATGCGTTGCTAACGTGAATGCCGTCGTATTTGTAGGTAGAATATTTTTAAATTGATTTAAAAAATGTTTACGCAACACAAAAAGAGCTACAGAGACAGTTGTGCGAATTGCGTGACGAAATCGACAAAACATGAAAATTTTTATACTCCATGTTGTCGGCATTATAATTACTACATGAAAGAAGGGAAAGGAGTTCTAGTATAATTATAGCCGTGCTGGCGGGTGGTTCTGCCCGACATAAAACCAAATATTTTTATTTTTTAAAAAGTATGTATTGGAAATGCGAAATTGTGAATAGTGATGTAGCAATGTATCACTAATTTTGCCATCGCAACTTACTGACAATATTAATAAATTGTTGTAACACGAATGTTATAAAAGTGTAAACTGTATATTATATGTTTGTGACGAACTGAAGTTAATGGTTAATTTAATATATTTAAACACATACTTTGAGAAATTAAAATACCGGTCTTTAACAATACATGTTTTAACATAGACACTAGTTAAACACATGTGTCGACAAAAGTCATAATTTTGGCAGTCNGGTCTTTAACAATACATGTTTTAACATAGACACTAGTTAAACACATGTGTCGACAAAAGTCATAATTTTGGCAGTCAATATTGAATTTTTTTTATTACATAAAGTGTTATAAAAATCTAATTTTTCGATAATTGGGCAGTGAGCCTTAAACAATACAGTACCGTTGACTGTTTACGAAGGGCATGAAAGGGTTNGGTCTTTAACAATACATGTTTTAACATAGACACTAGTTAAACACATGTGTCGACAAAAGTCATAATTTTGGCAGTTAATATTGAATTTTTTTTATTACATAAAGTGTTATAAAAATTTAATTTTTCGATAATTGGGCAGTGAGCCTTAAACAATACAGTACCGTTGACTGTTTACGAAGGGCATGAAAGGGTTAATGTCTACTTTACTGCTTGTTTTGTATCCTTCCGCCATATGTATAATTTATATCGCTACGAGCCTGATAACTTTACGCATGCATTAGACAAGTGATAACGTGAATCTGATAGGCGCCTAAACGTTTTACTAATTTTTTGAATTAGTACTGTAAGGTGCATAAAGGAAATAACACTATCTTGAACTGTCATAAACCTAAAAAATTACCCTCGCAATGTAACATAAATACTTACAACTAATTTACTTAGTTCGCTGTCTCCTTATCTGGGAGCCTGTGTGCCAGTGGACGTGGCAGCACACATGCAGTTAACGGGAGGCGATTTCTTTATATTTATATTTCAATAGTGCCAACTTTACCAGGTATAGGTCATATGCATATTCACGTAGTATCGCTCTAATATTTCACTCGTTACGACTACATATATATTTATATAAGTTTTTCACGGTAAACGGACCACTGTTTAAGATGTACTTATAAGTAAGTGTAAAATTAACATGGCCATGGGCCTGAGCACTTTATTCACGCGCCCGACAAGTAAAGCTGCAAAATTATTAAAAAAGTAAATATTTTAGANGCCATGGGCCTGAGCACTTTATTCACGCGCCCGACAAGTAAAGCTGCAAAATTATTAAAAAAGTAAATATTTTAGAAATGCTCTTATTCTTTAACTTACAAGCATTAAAAAAAGTAGAAAGAGAAATAAATCATTTCAGTATTCACCAATGTTTACGTAACACTTTTAAGTCAATATTAATACACGGAACTACTTTCCCTCCGTCGTTACCAACTTTAACGGGCGCTTACCAGTTAACGTGCCCATTAAAATAAATGCAGGTAGGGGCAGTGACATTTTTTGAAATGTCGATTCCAAAAACGTTCATTTAACCGTTAACAGCCTGTAGTTGACACCAGAGCTACATTGGAAGCGCGCACATTCCGTCGTGGAGTGACGCGATGGTCGCTGGGAGACTAAACTTGCTGCTCTCGCCTGTAACGCGCTCTCGTTTTCACTCGAGAAGTCCTCTCGACGCGTGTTTCAACGACGAGCACCGCGACGAACTCCCGGAAGACGTGTCCCACTCTCGGGTTCCGCCACACACGACCCTGCGTGTGCCGGCGTAACTCACACCTCCGAGACTCACACGAGGATGGCTGACACTTGCCTACTCCAGCAATGCGACTTACTCCACCCACTTCCGGCGCCGCTACAGGAAAAGGCAGCCAGGCATCTCGCTGTACACTCTGAGGCCCGGTGTAGACGTCTGCTGCTTCACCCGGCGCACTCTAGAAATAATCCTCACGAAGTTTTCTATCTCAATGCGAAGAAAACCATTTCATAAAGGCTGACATGGGGCCGCGGTGGTGTAGTGGTTAGACTACTCGCCTCCCACCAGGGTTCGATTCCTACATGCGAAAATCGTGCTGGACGATGGCGCTGGTCGGCGGGTTTTCTCGGGGATCTCTCGTTTCCCCCACTCTTCCATTCCGGTGCTGCTCAATACTCACCTCACTTCACCCTCATCGGCTCTCAAGACCTCGATGTTAAGAGCCACCAAAAACTCTCTCCCCCCCCCAATCACTTTACATCCACGAGGCTGATTTATTTTCAGTAAAACAGATATTACTTCATTACAAAGATGTTATTACATAAACATATGTTTGCTGTTAATTAATATTTTCTTTATACGTTGTTGTTTTATGACAATATTACTTTCTTTATGGCAAAGAAGGTAACATTGTTTTAGCTGCTATTGAAAGATAATAAAATACTACTTTTACTAAAGGCAACGGTTTAGCGATATTAGAAGTTTCGTTCCGTACACTGTAGTTACCAGTACGTAACGTTTGTCCAACGCGAACATTCACAAACCTGTGTATTCTGCAGTTACCAAACTGCAACCAAGCAGATGTACAGTCTTCCTGGAGACATTCAATGTCATTCTGAAGTCCAGTGATTCTCCAAATCACTAACCTCAATTATTCGCAGGAGGTGACGTTAGTATATTCTGGCCCATGTTACTGCGTGACATAACCTACCTACCAAAAGTAATATGAACACGAAAAGACAAAGAATTCGTTTNGCGTGACATAACCTACCTACCAAAAGTAATATGAACACGAAAAGACAAAGAATTCGTTTGATGAAGGGGCGTGCTTGTTCAAGTCTCGAAGCCGTCGCAGTTTTTTCCCCTAGTAAATGTAATTTTGAAAAACCTGGACACTTCTCTCTTACTTACTAATCATGGTTTATTAAAAAAAAAACTTTTTTTTTTGTTATTTTATCTTTATTGCGACAAATAATTTTGGTAAACTTTTGTAACGATAAATGCAAGGCTAATATAGTCACTTATATATGTATAAAACAAGATTAATATTTATGGCAAACCTACTTTGCAGTAATTAATATTTAAACAACATTTTCCTTGTGGCAACAAATCGTGTGTTGAATCAAAGAAAGTGTTTGTAAGCGTGTGATGTTCATCCAACGCAGTTTGTATGCACGCGCAAGGTACGTAATAGCACTGAAGTCTATCTTGCGTGTCTGTATTAATAGTCAATTCGTATCTGTTGCAGATGGAGGTTCACCGAAAGAATGTGTTTTTTTTTTGCATATCTTCTTTATGTAATATTTTGTCAGAAACAGGCAATACTGGATACACCCCTTTACTGAAATCGTCACAACTCTCTTGGCAAATTTCTTCCCAGGGCTTTTCTTTGTTTTCTCGGTATTGGAAATTCCTTGTACTGATGGTCAGTGTAATTTTTTTCGACGAAGAGTTTTACGTCCAATTCTACCCACATTTTAGTAATCAGCACGATCATAAAATTCGCGAAACAAATGCCCCTTCATAAAGACATGCAACAGACGACTAGAAACACGACGGGTTCACCACACGGTTAACACCTCGGTACTGAGTGACAAGGGGTGCCGTTGAGTGACGTACCTCGTTATTATGGAGATGCGGACGTTTCAGTACCTGAATTTGCCATCCGTCTGCAGTGACCACGTGAACGTAGTACCGTCGCCAATGCGACCCTGTCGGCTGTCGGCTGAAGCTCGGCAGTCTGCTGGAAGTGGGCATCGGGACTAAAAACACTTTCTTTACTGCAACGCGTGATTTTTTGACGTCAATAGATGTATCGTTAAATAAGAACCAGTGCGAAATAGGTTTCTAAAGAAAGTATATAGGTCTGCGCATTAATAGCAATAATAACCTTACATCGTCATTAACGATAGCTCAATATTATATTTTTCTTGTAAATAAGACAGTTACCGTGTTTTGTATGCTAAAGTGTTATGGTGCTCATATAAGGAATGTGTTATTTGGTGACGTAGCGTTTAGAAACATTTACTCCATACTAAAAACCTACAATAAACGAAATAAATGTTTTAATATTTCTTAACGCTTTTCTTTGGCATACAGCAATATTTCTACATTGTAAATAAAACAAGCTCGACGGAGATTTTTCTTTGCTGTAAAGATTGGTAATATTGCAGTAAGACAAACACGGATGAATAAGTAATATAATTACAGACAATCTAAGATTTTTTTATCCATCCCTTCGAACTAAAGCAAGTTTTTGCTATGGTATAAAAACGGCCCCAAATAAATGTTTTTTTTATTGTATAGAAAACATAGCACTTTTTTTTACACTGTACTTAAGATCCACCCAAACTGCATGCGAGCTGGGATGTGGTTTTTTTTCTGTCAGCAACTGAGGGTGGGTGACCACTGGGATGCAGTACCTCCTTCACGCAGAGCAAAGTAGTTCAGGCACAGTGCACGTAAGCACATAGCAGTGAAATAATAGTTTACACCGCGAATTCCAGCTGCCAGTACCAGCAAAATGGCGTATCTGGCCAGTCTAGTAACGAGATCGCTGAGTGCATCGCAGCCAATAGGGAACATTCAGCAGCATGCAATAGACGATCATACCCAAGGCCCGTCCCCAGAGCCTCGCGCAGCCAATCAGAGAACGGTTACGCTCACACCGGAAAACCACCTCGCCATTTCATCTCTGTGTACCTATCTACTCTGGAGCCTACTCTACACGAATGCGCGCGCACGTTGTATACGTAAGCAGCGAAGACGCGGTTCGCGTGATGAATGGATGTAATGGATCACATCCTCATGTTTAAATTAAACATTTAAGTAAGAGTTACGATATCCGCAGAAGAAGAAAAACGTTTTGCCCTAATGCATATATGTAAAAGAGAACTACTCAAGGAGAGTTTGTCCTAACATGTGAACTACGAGGTGCAAAAAAAAATACCGTCATCTTTACCAGAGGCTAATTTGAAGAAATACATAGCAGGATTGAATCATATAGAAAATATTAAAACTTTGTACGCCCTCGAAGCAAACACACGGGCTTCTAACACCAAGTATCGTGCGGGAGACTTCATAGATAGCATATGGCACGAAGGTCGGTGCAGGCACACTCCTGCGTTACGCCCATAGTGCGGCTTGCAACCTAGACGCATTGTCTGTATTCTCCTGCTCCACGCTGCGCTATGGCGAACCACGCAATCTACGTCCCGGTGTACGTCCGGCCTAACCGTTCATAGGTAGGTAGAGCTTAACGTCTCGTCGACAGCGAGTTCATTCGAGACTGATCAAGTTGCTCAAGGTAGCGCAAGCGGAGAAGGAATCGAAAAAAAAAACAATGGGAAACCGAAATCATGAAGTCCGGGCCGGGAGTAGCGACCCAGGTCCCCCCGAATGTGAGTAGATTACCGCTGCGCCCCCTCGATCGGTCATTAGGACATTAGGAGGTGGAATGTTGGTAACCAACAAAAGCGGGTTGCCCGCGAGTGTTTACGATCGCTATCACCTGATGATGATTAGAGACCCGGGTATTTCGCGCATTCAATTGAAGACTAGTTAAACTCCAACCACATGTGCATGGGAGTATGTGCTTCTAGTGGACCACAGTTTGTTAGACATGCCCCGGACCACGTTAAACCAATAACGAACCTGATAAGAAAACAAGTATCGAATCACGTGCTACCTGGTGGAGTAAAACTGAACAATTTAAAGAAACTCACATACACAAAGGATTGTGGATTCTACAGAGTAAAACTGTTTTTGGTAAACTTCCTAAACTGNATTTAAAGAAACTCACATACACAAAGGATTGTGGATTCTACAGAGTAAAACTGTTTTTGGTAAACTTCCTAAACTGCAATGGAAATAATACCACACGTCAAACTGCAGATTTAGGAATGTTTAGCGTCGCTACTATACAAAGTTGGAAACTTCCCTACGCATTTGACTGATTCCTGAGCATATGTAGGAACGCTACAATGAATGTACAGGGAAAGAAATTACCCTTCCTGCTTTCTCACTAAGTTTNTTCCTGAGCATATGTAGGAACGCTACAATGAATGTACAGGGAAAGAAATTACCCTTCCTGCTTTCTCACTAAGTTTATACACTGTTATGGCAAATTTCCGAATAATTTCTTAGAGTGTAGATTGATGCTGAATGAATTCGCGAAATTTCCGGGCCGCTAGTGTAACATTCTCAGGCAAACGGTTCCCGATGAAACACGCAACGTTTTATAAGGGTGACGTTGCCTGCCAGGTAAACACCCTAATGACGGGCACTGTTGTTACTAGATAAGCGGAAATTTCGCGGATTCATTTGGCACCAAACTAGACTCCACAATCCTTTGTGTACTCAGACCTCAGTTAGTTGTTCAATGGCTGATGATCCAGTTTAACCCCGGCCCATGAAGCATGGGTTTCGGTCTTTGTTTTCTTACGAGTTAGTTATTGGCTTCAGTTCGTCCGGTGAGAGTTTGTTATTGGCGTCAGTTCGTCCAGTGCGAGTCGTACAAACTGCGAGCCGTTTGGGAAAAGGAAGCCAAATTTCTCCGGGTTTCAGGTTTAGCTTGTCCGGAAACGAACACACAAAATTTCCTGACATCTGGTCATCACCAGCTAAATGTTCCTTTACTTGCAGATGCATCACTATAACACAATTTACTGATTTGTTGTTTGTTCTCGCGTAGTTTCCAAAGTTTTGAATGATAACTAATTCGAACTGCCAATTCTCGAGGGCGTCTCTCCCCTTTAACCCACTCAGGTCCAGTGGANGTTTTGAATGATAACTAATTCGAACTGCCAATTCTCGAGGGCGTCTCTCCCCTTTAACCCACTCAGGTCCAGTGGATACGGTTGTGTACGAACGCACATGAAGGTAATATTTTTTGGCCAGTTTTGCACACTGCTAAGCTCAATGTCAAGCGATCACACTACTGGTCTGGGTTTTCAACGGCTTTTACTTCTATACCCGAACTCAAATGTACAGCTGACTGGCTGTGACAACGGAACAGGTGTTGTATCAACTTTAGCCCCTCATTCACCGTAACCACAATCGTGCACACGTTGTACGTTAGTTATATTTATGACCGGTTCTGTACTCAGCAGTAAGTCAGTGCCCAGATCTCCTTGTGGCTAAACTGATTTGTGGAATTATCTACACCTCTTTGGCATGATTGGTTAATACAAATATCACTGAGTACGCAGTGGGTAGTTCAGTGGCTGCAAGATAAGTCTTGAACGCAAGTACAGTGCACACCAAAAAAAATTACTTAGTCACATTACTTGAACTCTGAAATAACGTGTAACCGAACGGGTGAGTACATTACTGGTCATAAAATGTCTTGTTTGCAACACCTGAAGTTGTGAAATTAAGTGGGTTTAAAAAAGTTAATAATCACGTTAGTTTAAAAGCGTTATTAGTTTCTACCAAATTTTCAATAAAGAATCATCTCACAAAATATGTATCTGGTGTTCAAGCTAACCCTGTTTATTATTCTCAAAAATTTCGTTTGATTATTCGTTTGGTTTTTTTTTTTTTTTTTTCTGTTTCGTTAAATCTGATATTGTACGTGGTTCCACTTCGACACGTCTGGCTGTTGTTAAGCGTAAACTGAGTAATTGTATTTGGAAGAAAACCAGTTGTTATAAAGGGGATCAAGAGGTCGGCGTAGAAAGAGCAAAGGATAAGCGCGATAAAAAGAAAAGAAAGGGAGAAGAGAAAGGTGTTAGAGAACATGCGTGATCGCAGTGGATGTCGCACCGATACGGGTCGAGGAAGAAGGTATTCTCGTGAAAATAAAGGAAAATTGGAGTGTGGGGCGGTGCAGGGGTTGGAGAGGAGGGGTGGCAGATGAGATCGATGGCCCTGTATCGAGCGTCAGAGGTTGAAGTGACGTCAGCCGCCAAGGTGCTCCCGGGCCATACACATCTTCTATCCCCGCTCCCTCTCCAAAAGCAAACTCATTCAACCACCTGCAGCCTGGTTGCTGTTTGATAGAGAGAAGCCAGGGATGTCACAAGTGNCAGGGGTTGGAGAGGAGGGGTGGCAGATGAGATCGATGGCCCTGTATCGAGCGTCAGAGGTTGAAGTGACGTCAGTCGCCAAGGTGCTCCCGGGCCATACACATCTTCTATCCCCGCTCCCCCTCCAAAAGCAAACTCATTCAACCACCTGCAGCCTGGTTGCTGTTTGATAGAGAGAAGCCAGGGATGTCACAAGTGNCTCCAAAAGCAAACTCATTCAACCACCTGCAGCCTGGTTGCTGTTTGATAGAGAGAAGCCAGGGATGTCACAAGTGCAAAGCAAGCAGTCGGGATCAACTCTGACGTCACTATACACTAGCTTAAAATAACATTATACATACTGCACACTTATTACACGTATTGCTTCGCACAGAATATATATATTNTATACACTAGCTTAAAATAACATTATACATACTGCACACTTATTACACGTATTGCTTCGCACAGAATATATATATTCAACGCAAGTAAAACAGGCTGATATAATCTTAAAAACGGATAAAAGTTTTTTTTTAGGAGTTTCGTCACTAAAAAATTACAAATTTATCCCCGTGTAGCAACAACCTATGCAAATATGCTAGATATACAGAATGTTCGGAAACTTAGTACCCAAACTCCAGACATGCTTTCTTTGGACCAATAGTAACACAAAAGCCGTATACACTTATATCAGAAAAGGTATTTTTATATCAAGTAATGGTGTTCAAAGTTGCGACGTACGCCTGCAGAACGAGGCTGTGCGATCATGCGTGTAGGACAAGTTGCATAGGAAGTAGGCGCGTAACGCAGCGTAAGTTTTAATTTAATGTCGCGCCTACGACCTATGCAACTTGTCCTATAAACATGATCGCACAGCCTTGTTCTCCAGGCGTTGTCAGTTACAACTTTGGACTTAATTAAATGATGCAAAAATATTTTCCTGATATAGGTGTACAGGGCTTTTGTGTTACTATTGGTCCAAAGAAAGTATGTCTGGAGTTTGGGTACTAATTTCCCGAACAATCTGTATAACATGCTCATCTAATGAGCCCCGCTTGTTTTCGGGCAATAAATGCGTTACAGCATGTTTGAAACACATGTTTTCAAAACTAATGTAGTATCTATCAGACGACTGTGCAAGTGTTATAAAGATTGTCNCTAATGAGCCCCGCTTGTTTTCGGGCAATAAATGCGTTGCAGCATGTTTGAAACACATGTTTTCAAAACTAATGTAGTATCTATCAGACGACTGTGCAAGTGTTATAAAGATTGTCCCAAAATTAACAGCTTACAGGGTGGGTGGCACATAAAATTGACGGCGGAAAAGTAAATAAACTAACGGCTGTTTCGAGCTTGGTGAGCGAGGGTGTGCGTGCCGAAGGTGGGTGGCGTCTTACAGCGGACGGCGTGTAGACGCCTCGCCATGGGAGACGATGAAGTGATGACTGCGTGAGTGAGTTGGCAGCGACGCGGGCAGAAAGGCTCGTATCAGGACGCCGCCTATCTAAGGCACTAGATTGGATGCGGAGATGTAAAATCTTGGCCAGCCCGATAGCCAGATTTTAATTCTGTTAACTTATACTGGTGGTGTAATTTTAAACTTTGCTGTACCGTACCCTCGTTCAGATGTTGACATTTTTCACCAGCGTGTGTATTGCACTTCCTGTCACATACGCAACATTCCGGACGTGTTATTAAGGTGGCCGTCTGCCTAGAACGGCAGGCGATGTGCAAAGTTTCAGCAGATTTGTTTATTTATTTATCGTACTATTCAAAGTGTCCGATGGATGTTTTCTTACGAATATCATTTTAAAAATAACCTCATGCGTTTGTATACTTTTTCAGTTTTCTCATTTCTCTCCAAAGAGTGCATTTTAAAAGTTGAATATGTTTCACACAGGCGTTTTTGCGATCCTTTTTAGACATGAATATGATGGTATAGAAACTTTTAAGGTTATATGAACGCACGTCACAATTTTTATTTATGTTTTTTATTTCATAAAGTCTTAGAGTGGCCGGTGAAAGTTTCATACAGGCGTGTTGCCGAAGAAGACTGCACGCTTGTTTAGTGCCTTGCGCGTAGAGGCGACGTGACAATCGATGCAAGTGCCTGGGTCGCCCTTAACATTCCCGCGCTTCTAGGACTCGGACACGCAAATACCTCCATCCAGGCGGCCACCTTAGGGGTGAGAATGTCCATGACACAGACGTTTACAAGACTCTTCTGATGCCCATGGTGCACATTTCGAACACGTATCTTTCTGGGACCAGTGCATTGATACAAAAACTGTTATCTCTTACGAAGGCGCAACTGAAGGAAAACATCCGCCTTCGGCAGTCTCGTACTCACTGTCAGTTCGGAAAGGTGCAGTTATATTTTATTTTCTTATGTAGGCATAGTATCGAAACTGTAAGGAGCGCCACTAAACACTTTAAGAACTAAGCCCCAGTGTTGCTTGGGCAACCCTACGCTTCTCTGAAAAATTATAGCCCATTGGAAACTGAACTAGCACGAGATTAATTTTGTCGTTTCACTCGTGTTAGTCAATGACTTAGCGCTGGAACGCAGTTCATCAACAGCGAATTTCGTAAAAAGAAGATATTTTTTTATAATCGCTAACTATC
This sequence comes from Clitarchus hookeri, assembly GCA_002778355.1. Classification (NCBI taxonomy): domain Eukaryota; kingdom Metazoa; phylum Arthropoda; class Insecta; order Phasmatodea; family Phasmatidae; genus Clitarchus; species Clitarchus hookeri. The sequence goes on from NQII01000264.1 coordinate 476,740, forward strand.
ACGGTGAATTATAAATGCCGCTACATACGTAATGACACATTGACAGGAACGCAGAAAATTCGCAACTCCGTTGGCTGACAGGCACCCAGTGTTAAACACTGTCGGTTCAGTAGGTGTGAGCGCTGCATTCTCAACTACACTGAAGAGCCAAAAAAACTGGCATAGGCGTGCGTATGCAAATAACAGAGGTATGGAACCAATCAGAGTAACGCGATGCGGTCGGCAGCTAGATAGGTTACTGCTTCTGCAATGGCAGGTTGTCAAGATTTAAGTGAGTTTGAACGTGGTGTTATAGTCGGCGCACGAGAGATGGGACATATCACCTCCAAGGTAGCGATACAATTTGTATGTTCGCGTACGACCATTTCACGAGTGTACCGTAGATATTGGGAATTCGGTAAAACATCACATCTCAGACATCGCTGTGGCCGGAAAAAGATCATAAAAGAACGGGACAAACGACGACTGACGAGAATCATTAAACGTGACAGACGTGTAACACTTTCTCAAATTGGTGCATATTGGATTTGTGGACTGCCCTGCAGGATTCATGGTGTGAATTGCCTCCTGCATACCTTCAGACATTAGTCGAGTCCATGCCACGTCGTCTTGCGGCACTTCTACGTGCTCGCGGGGGCCATACATGATATTAGGCAGGTGTACCCGTTTTTTTTGCTCTTCAGTGTAATATGACGCAGGTAAGTGGTGAGACACTGGCGAGCAGAACTAGCGTGCGTGTAGTCGTAGCTACTGGCGACTTGCTGTTCAACTAGAGATATTCCGTGGACGCCAGTCTTCATTTACTTTTATGAAAAATACTGAGTAGCATCTCAGTATATCGAGCGTGAACTGGGAAGTTTCATTCAGCGTAACGACTTAGGGATCGAACTCACGACCTGCATTATGCAATGTAGCCATGCTACACGCCGTCGCATCGTCAAACACTCGCCGTTTAAACACTATTTTGAACTCTTGGAATTTTTCATGTATACATGTTTTAGGTTAAGTAACCTCAGAATTGAGTAACTTAATACGTGTAACAAATACATATTAAAGTACATTTGCGGTTTATTCACACTTTTTTAATCAAATATTTGAAAAATAACCCAATGTATGTTCTTGGTTCTTTCCTAAATACGTCACGTATCACAAACATTCTGCAGTTTTGTTAATAAGTATCTCATTTTTGATTAAATTGATCTTTTATTTATATTTTATATATAAATTCTAACATTTCATTTGTAATTAATATTAATAAAAATAGAGAGAAGCTAGGCATGTTGTTAATACCTAATAGGAAATAATTGTAATGGAAAATATTATTTAAGTGAGTGCGCAGGCATGGTGTACGTTGTCCATTTGGAGTAATTTTCTAGACTTGGTTAAGCTAAGTTTGCACGAGGTTGAGGAATATCCTGAAAATATTGCTTCAGTAGGGCTTCAGAAATGTTCAAAGTAAACACGATTGGACTATGGAATTTACATTTTTTAAAATAGCTAGTTCTAATTGGTGTGTGAAAATAATACTTGCGAACTATTTTCGGAAAATATATTATTTCAACATCGAGTATTTCGCGAATTCTTTCTGTGGCAGAGTAGGCTTCGAGTATTTTTATTTTCTCCTACTGTTATGACTGCAACGTAGCTTTTGTAGCCACGCCCTATGCAACAGTGAGAAACAGGAAGCATGAGTGCGACCAAGTCGTGAATACTCCTGTACAAAGGCTTCGCACTGCGTCAGCAGCCAATATACGAGCAATGGTGGCTCGAGTACATACACAACTCTGAAGTCTGGTCTGCTGGGATATTGATTTGCGAGCTACTCGGGACACAAGGTATTATTAAGAATTTACATCTGAACGTTACTTAATCGGCCCTCTTTAATCCGGTTTTCCGTTTAATCTGAATGTACAATCAAAGTACTTTTGTTAAGTAAATTAGTATATTTACTAAAGGTTACTTAGTAACACCACAATTTTAATAAAATTTTGTGATTTTATCATAATTTATTTTAATTTATCTCCTTAATTGGACTTTCCAGATTTTCGTTAATATGGATGAACGATTGTTGGCTGTACTGAAAAATAATATTGTCGTTTCAACAAGTAGTCACTGCTAACATTGAAAACAATGTTGCAATATAAGGATATCCATGACGGGCGCTGTACATAGCGAGCAACAATTGTTCGGTATATATGTAGTTTGCTTTTCTTTACTGTGGGTAAAATGTTAGTTTTAAGTTCCGTGTTACGTGATTTCTGAAATGTGGATATACATTAAACATAATTTCTACATGTCAGAATACATGCATATTTCCAGTAGTGCCAAGCAACTTTCGATAAAGCCAAATTTGATCGCCAATCTCAAACTTAATCTTCTTCCGAGGAAACAGCACCTCCATGTACAGGAACGGTCTTCCAACCTATTATATCTCGTGGGTCCACTTCAGACAAATGCGTAAATGTCGGATCTTTTGCATTATGAGATTTACTGAAGAAACAAAACTCAAAAAGTCCACTACGAGAGAAGTATATAACTGTCTTTTACACTCAACACTTTAACGCACAATGAATTATTTTCTTTATCTACATCAGCATTAACAGGGAAAATGTTACAGTAATTCTCCTTAGGATAATACCTAGAAATACGCTGTTGCCTTCGGAACATTATACACGAAGTGGCTTCTCTAATGAGACAGAGCTATGTGAATTACAATACACTAACGATCATATTTTATAATACACTTTAATAACGTAAAAATAAAATGTTCGATAACGCCGGAAAACTACAAAGTCCATAAACATTAAGGTATTCTAAAAATAGAAATTCGACATTGCAAACTCTTGCAATAAAATCGAAAGCATCAAATACGTAGCCTATTGGATGTGAGAAGAAAAAAAAACTACTGCAACGAAACTACAGTGCCTACCAAACTATCTCGTAGTTACACCTGAACTTTGGGGGCGGGGAGTGGGAAGATTCTCAGCTTCTGACTCCACAGATTTCTGCGCACTCAAGTGTCAGCTGTTTCGTTGAACGGCAGCTGTCATAGTGATTTGTTATCATGTTGGTGGCAAGTGAGTAGTTTTCTCTGGTTCGTTCTTGCACTTTCAAGATATTGATCTCAAATGTACCACACAAAGCAGGAATAGTTAATATTATCTATACATCTATGGCTTTGTTCCTACGTTTGTTTAGCAGAAAGTCAAGAAGGTAGTGAAGTTGCCAACTTATCGTAGATACGCTTAGCATTTATATACTTGCATCATGATATGTTGTAAATATTGCGTATTACGTACAGGATGGCTGTAACATTTAGGGTCAACATTATACAGATGTCAGAGGACTTTAAACTGAGCATTTTGAGATGGGGAACCAATGGTCGGAAATGCATATTCCAGGCGCTAAGAGACATTGCAAGAGTAACACATGTGAGGAACATACGTGTAAACTGCTTTATTTTCAATTAAGAAAAAACAGTTCGCCTCACGATTCAATACCATCTACTCAAATTATGGTGTGTGAACAGTTCGTTTTCTAGCGCCCTAGTCAACTATCTGCGGCTTCGACGACGCAGTCTCCCGCAATTTTCTATGGCCATAAATGTCTTCCAATTCGGATGACGCCCGTTGTGAAACTTTTCTCTGTACATTCGTGTGGCATTCCTTGCACTGCATCCTGCTGCACCGTACACTACTGAGTACTAGGATCTGAGGCCTTGTGGTAGGACATGCTCGGTGCGGCCTGATGAATCAGGTCGGGCCTCTGGGTTTGGTCAACTTCGGTGAGCGCTGGTCATGTCTGCGTTGATAGCGCGTGATCCCTCTTCCCCGCCGACGGGGCGGCCGGGTTGCGGAATGGCCGTCATGGCTAAGAGCGCCCCGTTAACAAATAAGAGCATGTCTGTGATGGCTGTGTATCATACGTGTATATATATATATGCACCATACACTAAATGCACTATAGTACGTCTGCAAGCCCCAGTGACGAGTAATGCTCCATCTTCGGCAGCCACGCCGGAACTGCAAACAGCGACAAATGCCGCCGCGCACACACACACACAGGCGAGTCCATATTGTGTTGCGCACTAGCGACACCACACGTCGACGTGGCAGACAGTTGCTTGTTATGGAAAGCAAAGCAGTTTACACACGTTACTCCCACGTATTACTCATTCTAGGCCTCGTGGCAACATTTTAAAACACTCAGTTTAAAGTCCTCTGTTTCGTATAACTTTGGCCCCAAAGTTTACGCACACTCTGTAAAGGTTAAGATATTCCATGTCAGTTTAGGATGTCAGGTTAAATGTATTAACTGCGTACGGATATCCAGATCGCTACGTACGGTATTTCCACTTCTGTGTACTTCATTTCTCTGTGACTCTAACAAGTGCAAGAACACAGCTGTGTCGCCCATCAGTGTCCGAGAGTGACGTCATCGCCTGGACAGCTTACTCGGGGAACCCCAGCGATGAACGCTATTTTTTTTTTCCCGCCAAGGGTTTTTTGAGACCGCGTTTTCAATTTACGGGCTGTTACCAGTCCCCGCCCACCCTCCTCACCCAGCCACCCTTCCAATTTCCTGATCGTTGATTTATAACTTCGGGAGCCCAGCGCNGTCCCCGCCCACCCTCCTCACCCAGCCACCCTTCCAATTTCCTGATCGTTGATTTATAACTTCGGGAGCCCAGCGCTGACTGTGGACGGGAGTGAGGGGGCTGGTGGAGGTGTCACGAGACTCGCAGATCTGTGGTTCTAAGCCGTTCGCCGGCGATGCTATGGGAAGCAGTTTCGGAACGTGCTGAAGCCGACGGCTGCGGATGAAACTCTTTTGAAATAAACCTTTTAAAAATGTTACTGCCGTAACTCTATACATTTTAACGCAACCAAAGACCGGCATGTATTTATGTATACGTGTACATTGAATTTTGCAGTGATTAACAAATAATATTTTTTGGAGCTTAATTATTTTAAAAATAAAATATTTAAAACAAGCAATTAGAAATAATAAGTTTTTGTACTTTATTCGAAAGTAAAAAATAACGTGATAACTTATTCGCAATTCTAACCACTCCATAATATTTCTTAAATGCTACATCTGCATNGAAAGTAAAAAATAACGTGATAACTTATTCGCAATTCTAACCACTCCATAATATTTCTTAAATGCTACATCTGCATGAATGGCAAAGCCAGTTTCTTCAAATGACGTAAATATACGCGATCGGAAGAAATTATAATCTAAATAAGATTTTTAAAACCTCACAACTGTGGACGTAAGCAAACGCTCTCATCATGCGAGTAACTTGGATACATTAGCATTGTTGTTACTATCGTTTGTCCCGCCAGTTTAGTGACCTGTTAAGGCGCTTACGGAATANACTTGGATACATTAGCATTGTTGTTACTATCGTTTGTCCCGCCAGTTTAGTGACCTGTTAAGGCGCTTACGGAATAAAACTCTTAGACAGTTAGCAGCAAGAAGTAAGTAGCAAGAATCCCGTATCTTAATACTTTGAGGCGTGTGCATATTTACTGGCACTCACAACAAGACAGAACGTCACTACACGAGCACCAGCTGTATTGGTTAGTGCAATAAATTTTCTTAGTGGTGCAGTAGAATCAGCAAGATTTGGAATTAACTGACTCAAATAGCAACATAAACATAAAATAATTTGAACTTCAGTCACATTTTTTGGTTCTGGCATACTAAGACTCGCATAAATATGCGTCTAACCGTCGACGCAGACACTGTGGACGAGTCTGTACGGTCCGTTACGATCATGCGGACAAGATGGCGGCCATCCCGTACTGTGGTCACATTGCGTGGTCCAGTACCCACTCGTCGCTGCGTACGACCCTCTTATATCCACTGCTACCACACACGTATCTCTGTCGTAGCAGCATTCCCTGTACGAGCCAAAATGCCACGGTATGACAAACCCGTTTCCCGGAGACAGACAATTCTAGCCCTTTCGAACTCACTCACATGCTGATATGGCGCCCTTTGATGTCGACGAGGCATACTGGCACTTGCTTTCACTTCGTTTGACGACTCTTCACTGACTGAGCTTGGCGTAACGCTGACCTTTACGATCCTATATGTACGCTATCTCTCTGCAACCGTAATCACATATTGCTTATTCACCGTTCTACACATCCTCCGAGTTTCGATTCATTCGGGATTTTCTTTCTGAGTGTTGCAATTTTCACAAACAATAGTGTGTAAACAGGTGGTTCACAACGAAACGCCCTAATTTTTTTAGGCTCTCAGGAGTGAAAAAATTGAAATGTGGGAAATTTGTTGATGCACATGAGTAGCACAGCACGTCAAGGTTTTAGAAATTAGACAGTGGATATCTACGTAAGCCTCTTTGGTGACCCCCCGGTAATGTCTAGTCTGTACTCCATTTCCGTCTATGCCTGGAGTAACGGTGCGGATTGCTTCCACAATCCTGGAAAGCAGGTCTTGAAGATCTCTGACTTTCGTGGCGTAAACTGCACCAGAAGCATGAAAGGTTACTTCGTCGGAAAACATAACTTTAGTCAGATAGTCGTTGTCTCTGTCGATTCGCTCCAGCACCTCACAGGCAAACTGGTAGTGCCGTTGTTTGTCTTCGGGTGTCAGCTCCTGCAGAATGTACACCTTGTAGGCATACAAACGCAACCGCTTTTGAAGCACCTCATGGAAAGTCAATCGTGGCGTCTGCAGTTCCCGGGAAGTCCAGCGAATTGACTTTCTTGGGCTGCGAGAGAATGCTTGCCTTGTATTATCAACGTGTTGGTCGGAGACACGTTTCCGGCCTCCGCCTGTGACTTTCAGAACACTACCCTTGGCCAGAAACTCGCGGTGCCATTCTGTAATCCTCTTTGCATCAGGTGCTGCCGTCTGAAAATCCCGTCAAAACTCCTTTTGCACCCTCACGCTAGACAAATTCTGAAAACCACACAACTATCTGTGCTTTTTGCTGAACCGACGCCATCTTGGCGTAAACTAACCGCAGCGCTCCAGACGGCAGTCTAGAGAAGCAGGAAAATTTAGGCGGTAATTTTAACATCTACAGTGCACAGAAGAACTGGCAAAGCTAAGAAAAATTAATTTACCAATTTTTACAATACATCTGAAATAAGGACCTTTCATTGTCAAATATTGTATAACGTATAAAAATCACCGACAAACCCCGGCAGGTTATGTCTTACGAAAATATAAAGCAAAAATGTATGTTTCAATTTTCCTTAACTATTATTAAGGGAGTCATCCCAAATAACAGCAACTAACTTACTCTAAATTAAGCAACAAATAGGCGAATTAGTGTTTTTTTAGAATGGAGATCTTACACCTGTGAAAATGCGGTTGGTAATATCATCCCCCTCCGTTAGTAAAATAGGGATGCTGATCAGTAACAAAACGCAGGGAGGCAAACCCTATCTTACTTATGAAGGGGGACGATATTTCCAACAGAATTTTCACAGGTGTGAGATATCCGTTACACAAAATACTATTCACCGATTTGTTGCTTAATCTGAAGTAGTTGCTGATATTTGTAACGAAAATCATTTAAAAACTCGATTTTTAATAACGCATTGCTCCCTGGACTATAACTTTAAGGAAACGTGGTACATATATTTTCGTCTTATATTTTCGTATTACAATAAACTTGCTGGGGTTTGTCGGTGATTTTTAGTAATTCTCTGATATTTGAAATTATGCATTATTATTACAATATTAATTTATACTGACGTACTTTGGAAAAACAATCGCCTTAAATGTTAATGTGAATGAATAAACAACCCTTTCCAATCTGATCAAATAAAGCACACATTAAGTTGCATTTCTATTGGCCGACCGTATTGTGTAAGTTGAAGTTTTCTTACTGCCCATAGGCGAAACAAGTTTGTTTTAGAGTGTAAACCGCTTAAGTGTCACTCTTTTTCTCTCGTGCGATAGTTACGTGTTCGCTTCCTTCAACTTCAGTGAGAAAACACACGATACACTGCATCAATAAAAATATCCTATTGGTGTGAAACATTAAATTTCTTACAGCTTACTTGATTGCAAGTCTTTATAAAATATTTTTATT
>NQII01000264.1:484828-610497 GCA_002778355.1 Clitarchus hookeri
GGGGGAGGGTGCGATGAACACTTTCTCTCTGTACGTACCTGACAAACGTTTACATCAACTGAATGGGTCCTGTAACGGTTTCGATTATGGAAGGCCGGGTGTAGCATCTTAAAATATTTCGGTCGTCTTCACTTACGATTTGCGGTTAAGTTAATGCGAAGGGAAGATAAATGGAGTAGGTTTCCGTATCCTGAGCACAGAACTATCGCTACTCTTTCAGTATTAGCAATTTTTTTGTAAACACTGTGCCATCTGTTTGTTCGATTCTGCTGTTAGAACTTTAACACATACAATACTGATCATGCGTGATCGACGTGAAAGCAATTTCTAAAACGGAAAAATCCAATCTCGTAGTAGTTAAAGAAAACTAGACATTGCTACGTGGGTTGTTTATGTGTAAAGGTTTGAAATATTTCCAAGAGCATGCCTTAGCCTTTTGCAAGGACAGTGATTTTTAACAAACGTATTTTCAGTTATAAATGCATATCAAAACNTGCCTTAGCCTTTTGCAAGGACAGTGATTTTTAACAAACGTATTTTCAGTTATAAATGCATATCAAAACACCGACTACTGAGTGAAATTAACATTTCCTTATGTTTCTTAGACGAGTTCTTTCTGGGAAGATGAAAAAAAAAAATATCGAGTTTAAGAACTTTGCAGCAGCCACGTCCAACCAGGGTCTATTAAAGTGAGCTGAAACTTTGTAACAGGGAAGTACTTCAAAGGAAAACAACAATAACCTAGCCTCAGGTAGACGTGGCTTCTATAATAAAATACGCTCGGTGTTTTACAACACCGTTCTTGTAACGCTAACTTAAAAAAAAACATGGACACGTAATTAAAATGTCATATCGCCCCTGGGTTGCCGAGAAAACTGGAAACCTCTTCGTTATTTTACTAAATAATGAATCTCATTATAAAAGAAGCATAATGACTACCTGTTGTAAATACGTGTGGAGATACCTGTAGCACGTGCTCGTAGGCAGGTTCATATTTTTTATGGATGCTCTTTGCATGGAAAAATACACCCTTCATGACTGAGCCAATAAAAGATCATGTTACTACAAAAATTGACGTTAACGATCTAAATATGAACATGAAAGACGAGTCAAAATAATGTTATACAATTTTTGTGATGTTTGGGACAAATAGTTACATACATAACTCATTATTTTAATTTTCCTCTGCACATACGTGCAAGTAATTATGATTATCTATTCGAAAGTTGATAGCACTTTATGGTTAAAAAAAACAGAAAGTATAAAGAATTTCCCAAAAGATTCGGTGGTAATACGAGTGGATCGTAAAATATGCGGTAGGACTATAAAAACAAACTCGTGCTGGTGACTTCAAAAATTACTTTTTGAAGTTACACGCACTTTACGTTATTATAAACAGCAAAAGTGATTTATATTGTTTTAGCGGTTTCAGTGTTTCGACATAAAGAGTAGCACTACAAGAATATGCCGATATTTCAGGAAATAAGAGTCCACCTACCAATATATTGGGTGACTTTCCATATCACCTGCCAGATATTGAAAACAGCGCACCGCGTAGGAACAATGAGACAACCACGAAACGATGTAAATGGCGAGAGTGCGGACTCGTATGCACACGACCCCAATCATGTGCATTAGAGTGAGCGAGTGAGTGAGTGAAGATATTTGGGCGGCTCTTAACATCCGGGTCTTGAGAGGCGATGAGGGTAAAGCGAGGTGAGTATGGAGTCGTGCTGGAATAAAAGGGTGGGGGAAACGGAAGATCCCCGAGAAAAACCCGCCGACCAGCGGCATCGTCCTGCACGATCCCTATATGCGAGAATCCGGGAGCACCCCTGTCGGGAATGGAACCCGGTTCGCCTAGGTGGGAGGCGAGTAGGCTAACCACTACACGACCGCGGTCCCTTGATGCATTAGAATTAGACCACCCGTCAGGTAGAGGCGCTGCAAGAACCGACTAGTGGTCATAAACACTGGCGTGTAGTCGAAGCTGCATCAAGCGAAAAAAACACCAGACGATACCAAGTAAGCGTACACAGTGAAGAAGAATGCCGGACTTCGAGAGATGACTCGTAATAGGTCAGAAAACCGCAGGATGGTCGTATTGCCATATAGCTAGCCATGTGGGTCTTTCGGACCAAACTGTCAAATGCTGTTGGAAGCCGTGGATACACGAAGAAGCCCACACACGTAGGACCGGCACAGGATGGAAGAGGTCGACCACCAGTCGAGAGGATCGACGCCAGTCGAGAGGATCGACGGATCGTGCGCCAGGCGCGGAGGGACCTCTTGACGACCTGGTCCACGATGCTGGCCAGTGTTGGGGCTCCCGTGCTCCCATGAACCATTTCCCGACGCCTTGAGGGAGGCGAATCTGTGACCGCAACAGTCGTTACGTGTACCTGACATTAACTCTGCAACAGCGGCGGCTCCGTTTGCAGTGGCGCCAGGCCAGAGCAATGTAGAACGCCACAGGCTGGCGATGTGTGGTGTTAAGTGATGAGTACCGCTTCGTTATGGGGACTGGCGATCATCGCGACGGGTGTGAAGGACCTCTGGTAAATACTACAATCCCAATTTCGTTATCTAGCGGCACACTTCCCCCACAGCAGACATCATGGTCTGGGGAGCCGTAGCCTACGATAGCAGACCCGCTCTCTTCGTGGTACATGTAACATTGACGGCCCAGCGGTATGTGGATGAGATCCCATGCCCCAATCTGCTCCCATTTTTGACTGGGATTCCAGGTGTGATATTGCAGCAGGATAACGCACGACCGCACACAGCGCGGGTTCCCAGGACCGCCTCCGTCATGTCCAAACACTACCATGGCCTGCGCTCTCCCCTGACATGTCACCAATCGAGCATGCGCGGGACCAGTTTGAACGCCAGCTGCCCCCGTGCCACAGTTTCCGGGATTTGGAACACACCGTCCAACAATTATGGACCAGTCTTCCTCAGGAAAACACCCAGCATCTGGTAGACTCCATACTGGACCGCTTTCCATCGCGTGAGGCAGTGCAAGGGGCCAGACGTACCATTGAGGATGACCGGACGGTGTACCACAGATCCATGTCCTGTTGCTCTCTTTTTGTGATCGTGTGTGTTGTTCATCTGCATCACTATCTATGTAAAGTTTCATTACCATCTGATTCAATCTTTTGTGTGCGCTATTTTTACTGTCCATCAGTATACTATTTTGGATGGAAATCTTAATGCGTCTCACTTGAGAAGTTAATGATATATTATTTTTAAATTTATATCTCAAGGTACACTATCTGCCAAAATGTGAGAATAAAGATATTATATTAATAAAGACAGTGTATAAAATGCTCAGAATAGCCACCAATGTGCCAAGTTTCGCTTAGATTGGTCTGATTGTTTCGGAAACATGGTATGTGACAAAATTATTACGAAATAACTTCTTTAAAATTTCTCAGTCCAGGCTCCCAGCAATAGGAAATCTTTTATGTAAAATTTGTTAGGATCCGTTCCGGTAGTTTCTTATCTATAAAAGGGACGTTTCATTCCCACGTGGTGTTATCTTAAAACAGGTTGTCAAACTAGGTAACTGTTTAGTTAATTTAATTATAAACTATTTACGTAGTACCAGTATACAAATATTAGTTATAATATGTCAAATTGTTCGGTATAAATCGCCAAAAAAATTACATATTCACAAATCTACCATTTGGAACGCAAGTGCCTGATCTGCTCGTTTGTGAACGTTGATCTCGCAGGGAAGGAACCTAAGACTAAAACTACATCATTTAACAGAATAACTTGCGTCTAAAAACAAACACGCGACTTTTAAATTGAGCGAAGGAATGTGATGCCGTGGCAAACACTATGTATTTGTACTGCTGGTACAACACGTGTCTCAAGAAATCACAATATGGTCAGCCGGGATAGTGTTGGTTTGCTTTAACCCTTGACCACAATGTAAAAAAGAAAACAGAAGTGAAAGAGCNGGAAGAAAAATGGCGTCTCCGGCCAGCAACATAGCTGAGCGCTGGTAAACTACGTGCCCGCTGGCAGTTTCGACCAATAGGGGACATTTTCCAGCACGCAGTAGCCAACGAGACACAAGGCCCGCTCCCAGAGCTAGGCGCAGAACAATTAACGAATGGGAATGCCTTTATCACAGGAACAGTCACGCCATTCCGTCTTTCTATTCTTATCTATTCTGTGCTCTGGCTCGGCTCAAATTACGATCACTGAAGTGGGGACGTTGTGGTTCGGAATCTGCTAGAATCAGGAGGCCCGTCGACGTTGGTCTTCGGGCATGAACGTGCGCTGTGAAACGCAGATTCTAAACAACCGCGCCCAGGAAAACAGCCAGCAAGTGATAAACATTTATAAGCACAGCTTGAGAGTTCCGCGAAGTCACCAAGAATGCACAAGCAAACGACTATGCCGTGTCGTAGGCATGCATCGACTGCCCCGCATCAATAATTTCGCTGGTGTCGAAAGGGGTTGAAAGCGATTCAAAATAAACCGTCCTCACAACCGAATTAGAAAGCCAGAATCAGCGCTCGATGGAGATAGCTTGACCCACAAGTCGGTGACCGCAAGGGTCAACGGGTGACCTCACACCCCGTCAAGCCCTCTCCTCCTCTCCGGCGACCTTCAACTCGCCAACCAAACAGAAAGAATCGACCGCGCCCGGCAGGGCTGCCGACCTTGCTGAATTATACAACCCTCGCCGCGTGACGTCATTTCATTCACGAGAGAGCTCCGGTCCGGGACTCGCGGTGCAGCATCAGGACCGATGGATGCTGCGGCCCGCGTCTGACGAGGACGGAGATAGACCGCGAGAGAGAAATGGAGCTGTGCTGCGTGGAGCCTTTTCAGTATGCTAATTGAATATCTACCTTCGTTCCGCTATTTTTTTTCCTTACCCTCGCGGCACGCGGTTCCTCTCCCTCTATCCGGCCGAGCGAATATACGTTGTTACGGCATTAAAATTAAATCTTCGCTCCCGGATAAAATACGAAACGTTTACAAGCCGTGTAAGGGTAGAAATGCCGAAATCTGGAGCCCCGTGGAAAATTAACGATACGTGTATATAATTACTACCAATTTTCCAGGAATGAGCACAAAAAAAAAAAGGAAGTGAAGGAAAGTTTAATTACCGTTGTATTACAGAGATTAACGATGTGATATGACTAGAGCCTCTGAGTTTTTGTTCAGCTATATGAGCAACAGTAGATTTATATATTTTTTGCACACATAGTGTTCCTCTTGTCACTGGATACTACAGTCGGTGTGAGGATGGAGTCCGGGGTGCAAGTGGTCTGTACACTTAAATACTGTGCGACTTAACATTTAAGGTTTGACATTTGTGTACGAAAACATAACACGCCCGAAATAAATTCTATCAAAATTAAAATACAAGTCAATATACGTTGTTATGAAATATTTATTTGAGCTAGAATATTCACCGCCAAGGCGAACCGGGTTCGATTCCCGGCGGGATCGCTCCCGGATTTTCGCAAGTGGGACTCATGCTGGACGATACAGCTGCTTGGTGGGTTTTCTCGGGGATCTCCAGTTTCTCCCACCCTTTCATTCCGGCGCTGCTCCATACTTACCTCGCTTCACGCTCATCGCTCTAAATATCTCGATTTTAAGAGCCTCCCAAATCTCTTCACTCACTTGAATTTTTACGCGAAAAATCAGTAGCTTCATAAACTTGAGACCGAACAAGATGGAATCGCATTCGAGAGGACCGGGCTTCGATTGCCGATTCAGCGACCCTTTAATATTTCCATAAATTCACGGACATTTTTATGGAAATGTATAGTTAATATTTGGAAACGAAATTTGCCATGACGATAGTGGAAGATGTGCTCCGTAAATAAACAATAAGGAACATCTGCACATTTCCTATAGATTCGGGTTTCGGGAACGAACAATGCCGAACTTACCCGAACATTTCTTTCCCACTGTAATCAGGAAATTATCGATTCAACGGTAGTTAGGATATCCGCGGCACTTAGATTTATTTTTTCGAACATCGAAAAGTAGCACCAGACTTTTGTAACGGTTAGTAACGCTTGAAACATTTAAATGTTATTAGAAAATAGAAAAAGTTATGTATATGCAACATTTCTGGAAATAACATATTTTTACCCTTATTGTTAAAAGAAGATTCCAGGTGGGTGGTATAAGTCACGGATGCCTAGACTGCTGTTTCATGTTTAAATCTCGTTGCAGAATAAAATATTTCGACTTTATTAGACTTATTTTATAGCTACTTGCATAATGAAAATTAAAGATTTTTTCTAGTTTTCTCTTTTTTTAATACCGAAAAAAAAACTAGCAAATTTAGGGAGAGATTCCGTGAATTCACGGACAGTACTGTGAAATTCACGTCAAGACCGTTATTCAGAATGAAACTTACCCGATATTTTATGGATGGTTTTAAATAACGTTTTTGAAAGCACTTTTTGGTAAAAAGACGAAAAAAAAAAAATTACAAATGAATCACAATTTCAGTTTTACGTTATTTTTCGACATCAATATTGGCAAAATATGAGATGGTGTTCGACCCTGNAAATGAATCACAATTTCAGTTTTACGTTATTTTTCGACATCAATATTGGCAAAATATGAGATGGTGTTCGACCCTGATTTTTCGAGCATTCGATTCCTGTCCGTGATGTCTCCACCATCGACGAAACATAAAAAATACCTATCTACAATCTTGATGTGACTAGTGTCGAGAAGAATTCGCGGACTCATTGACTTACAGGTCAGTGTCACCACATTCCCTTTTTGCACACTCCGCCAATGTTGGTGTATTTCTCGTCTTGATGAGATGATATCCAGGATGTGTCGATTTAAGTGCCTAGAAGTCACGGTACATTTGTAGAAATGTCCTAGATTCGATGGTTTCTGAAGTAATAATGCCTTCCAAGGTTCTAATTGAATTGTTAATATGCGTACTAGATTGTGTACCTGTTCGTGTTAATGCAGCCCTGACTGTGTACCAGCTGTGATTCAGTATTACAACAGGTGCCCGAAATATCCACCATTTGCAGTGTTAGCTAATAATGTATTAATTTATCGGAAAAGGTGGCTTTTAACGTAAAAACACAAAACACTTTTTTCCATTTACCATGTACGGTAGATAACTACGGCGCAAAAAAAAAAAAAATTCCTGACAGTTATATTTTTTAAATGCACAAATGGGATTCCAACCCATCCGATTTTATGGAAGGGGGTTGATAAACGCACACAGTTTTTAATGGTTTACACATCGTCGTTCCATAATGCATTTTTCAGAAATTCAGAGATTTATCTGNTAAACGCACACAGTTTTTAATGGTTTACACATCGTCGTTCCATAATGCATTTTTCAGAAATTCAGAGATTTATCTCTCATTTTGGCAGCGTTACCAGCAATAAAAGTCAGCTTCAGCTGCGCTTTCAAGAGTGACCACATCCCTCCGAAATAGACTTAGGCTATATATACACACACACACACACACACACTCAAGAGCTATATTTTAATGACGAATCACATGCCGAAGTCTGTCGATAGAACTCAGTTNACACACACACACACACACTCAAGAGCTATATTTTAATGACGAATCACATGCCGAAGTCTGTCGATAGAACTCAGTTTCGTCCTGTATAGTTGCGCTATAATTTTTCCACCGATCTTGTTTGTGATTGGCTACTCGGTTCTTCGGAGAGTCCTTTACTGGATGGGCTAGTGTATGTAAAGTTAATGTTAAGATGCTAATAAGTGAATGAAGCCGCATCACGTTTATACCAATGTAAGGCAATTTTTATGGCGAGTGAGGCTTGAGTTCGAAATACACGCACCACTTTCGTTTTGCATATGTTCTAACACAGCATCCAGAAGAATGAGCACTTGTGTGTCGTTAATTCTAAGTGGGCAAGTCGAATACGACAATATGTTTGACCTTAGTGGTGGACAAACAGAACATGATATCTTCTGGAATGTGATGTATAGCATGATACCACGTTATATTGCGAAATATAACTAGTCTATTTTTGCTAATCTTTTGCTAAATGTTACAGTGAATAGCTCATATCAGCTTCCGTGAATGGATGATTTTAATTTTCCCGCTTCTCAGGGGCGAGCCCCTGAATCATCTACGGGCAGTGTCAGAGCAACTTAATTTAATTGGTCCACTCATGCAAGGAAATGTCATCCCACAAAATAACGCGACAAGTAACAAAATGTAAATTGCAAGTATTTAAGTATAGCCTGGGCGTAAATAGTTTTGGGTATAAAACATATGTTCCTATCAATTAACAAATGAAAGCTCCAGCTTGCGCGAAAACTAGGTTCTTAAAATTTTTACCTGATTGTCGAATGAAAAATTTTTTTCGTATTCATGGAACTGTTATTTTTTACATGGAAGTAAAGCAGATTCTTAGAAGAGCTTTGGAAAACTCTCAGTTAAGAGGAACCCAAGCAAACAACTTTAAAAGCGTAAAAATATTATTAATGAAACATTGGGATGAACCCTTCCAAGACTGCGTTGTGCATTTTCAGGAAGCTGAATTTCTAGCAAATGAAAAATTTAACAGTATGATATCATTACATGCGAAGTAAGCTAATGGATTATACTACAGACGCAATTGTGTACTTTCCTCTTTTCCTTTAAGAAAATCCCTAATATTTTAAAATCTACTTCCCTGTATTTTCCCCTTTGAAATTTTTTAACAAAATAAACGTAAGAAGGGGTGACTAAAATAATTCTTTCTTAAAAAAAAAAGTAGTATTTTCACAATTTTTTTTTTTTAGATACTTGTATATGCATAGACACTGATTTAACAGACCATATTTCACTATGGAGTCGCCTTATCTATAGCTTATTCGCAATTTCTTCACACCTTCTAAAACAAACCTTTGTTTGGTTGTTTCCTACGCGCCACGTGCCACAAGCCTTTCGCACTTCGCTATACATAAAAGCACATCTGTATTATAGTTAAATTCAACTTTTACTTATATTGTATCTATAAATTATAATATTTCGTTTATAATTAATTAGAATAAAAAGCAGGGAGAAAATAGGTGTGTGGGTAATGCCTGTAAGAAATAGTTCTTATGTAAGATATTACTATACGGAGCGCGCACGAATGCGGTGCGTTGTCCCTCTGGTGTACTTTTCTAGACCTGGTTGAGCTTTGGCCGCCCGAAGCGGAGGAATACGCTGGAAGTAGAACTTAGGGAGGGCTTCAGAAAAGTCGGAAGTAACGGCGAATGGACTATAAAAACAATCTGTAATTATAACTCCCGCACAGAGGATGTAGCACAGCGCCGAATACAAGTTCACAGTTTTCTGCAGCACGTTCGTCAGGATTTTGAGTCGAAAATGTTCCACTGCTTGAATAACGAAGCTTTTGAATAGAAGTAATGAATTATTTGGGGCGCGCAGAAGGCGAGGGAAGGTCTGGAACGGGNACCCAGAAAGTAAATCTCATGGCGCTGTGGAACTCTCCGACCGCGATGCCATATTTATCCCTGAACCCCCTCCCCCTCCCCCCTTCGCTGTCCTACTTAGCCTGCAACCAGCCAACCAGAAGGCGCGCACGGCGATAAAAAAAAAGCAGTAATAAGCTCGAGGCTTGGGAAGATAGCCGCGTCTATCATGGGATGTGTCCAACATTTATTCTAATACCCTCCCTTTCTCCGTGTAATCCCCACGCAAGTCTAGCGTCATTATAGGCAAAAATGAATCATTTTATTTAATACGTTCTAAAAATCTGTATTCAATGATTGATTCAAAAGGCTGGTACACAAAGAGATAAAAATTTATTCTCATTTTTGCGCACTTATTTTATGTCAAATTGAGCTTAGGAAATTTACTATGAATAACGCGCTCTGGATCATAAAGCGTAACATTCCCAGTACTTACATCAAAGTTTCCAACATAAAAAAGTATGTATAAAATGTAATATTTACATAATGCAAAATTTGCATTTAAAAAATCTCTGGTCAACTTGAGAGTTTCGTTTGCGACCCCTGACACTGGACGGTGAAATGTGCTGTCCCCTCAGAACTACTTCCTGACGCCAATTATGAAGTTTTAGCTTTAGAGTAAGTTATGTTATCACCTGCAACGGGATCAGGTGGATAAACGACTGCAAGTAAAGATTAGCGATTAAATAAATAATAAATTCCGCTCAGAAACGTGTAAGTAAGTGAAAATTATCCTGCTTCTAGATAGTAACAAGAATTTCTTATTTATTTACTTTTACTATAATAGAATACTTTCAGCTGTTCAGAAGTCCTGCTTAAGTTATTTTTTCAGACTACACACTATGCATACATGTGCCTCACTTACATATAACTTAAACAAGTGTGGAAGAAAAAAATACCAAGGAGAAACCTACACGTACTGTGAGCTGGACACTCACTTATAAATAAATAATCTTCTGAATTAAAATGAAATGCATTTTCAGCATTCATACCTGAGAACCTTAATACGGCAGTAAGAAACGTATCACTTACAAATAACGTCGAACAAATTGGTGTAATAACATTTCACTTAAGAACTATTTCTTTCTAACCATTGTCAACATACGTCTTTTCTCTCTGTTCATATTTTTAATTTTTAAATAGGAAATAAAATTAAAGTTTATAGACGTCATGTACGTGAAATTTTCATCTTACCAAAGAAAGGAGATACTTAAACGTTAATGGTAGTACACAGCTCGTGTGATGTATGATTTATTTAGGAAACAGACGAACATATCACAAGGGGTGGTTTTTAAAAAAGGTTTAATTAAGAAAGTGTGAAGATAACACTATAGGAAGAAATCGGATAGGCTGGAACTTCAGTACGCAGATGGAAATGTAACCCAAGAAACGTCTAAGTTGGAAGTTGGTATTACTTGATTGCAAGATGTTCCGGTGCTTACCCGCGGCGGTAAATGTTTCTATCGGGGCTGGGACATCAACTGGTGGGTTTCTCTGTCGCAGATGGCGTCTCGTGTGGTGTTGCTGCCTCGTTTCCTGCGTGCGAATTTCACAGCAACCTATCTTCCTTATAGCAGGTGGATTACACGGCGTGCAACACGAGTGCGCAGATGTTTACAACAATCACCAACTAACCTTGTAACGAAGCACCCGTCGCTACTGAAGATTACCAACTCTTCCTTGCAGTAACCGAGAAACGCCTAACCAGTAACACATCGCAACGCCTCAAATCACCACAACTTATTCCTGTCACACCTATTTAAATTTATTTTTGCAGTGTGCATGCTAACGTAATATCTATTTGTTTTATTTTTGTTGTAGATATATTTTTATTTACTCCATATATAATTTATATTATTAATCGCAAGTTGTTTTAACCTCAGAAAATTCATTTCAGTGTATTTATGTTTACAAGTCTTTCTGTTTTCATTCGCAACGGTATTTTTATGTGGGCCGTTTCGCGTTGAGTAATTTGTTATTTGGTTGCTATGGTAACGCAAGACGTGCGTGTAAGATATGATGTAGGCGTCTCGTGATTGGCGCGATGTTTAAAAGCGCCGTTTAAGTATGAAGTTTTAAACGCTTCTAGCTATCTTTTTTTTCCCCTTCAGGCCGCCGGTAACCTGGTGGGCTATAGGTCTAATAGTTTATTTTTATTTTCTTGGTTAGATTGGGCAAGTCACGTATCGTGATGCAGACTGCCGGAAGAGCGAAGACGCGCCGCATTGAAGAGGGATACATCAGTCTGCACGCGCTGCCTATGCGGGTTGGAATTAAAGTCAAGTTAGAGCTTCCGCGATATGTGTGTGAAACTGTTAAGAATTTAGTAACGTACCTCAGGCCCGAGAGCCTTGTGAGGGGAGATTAAGGCCAACCACCAGCGCAACCAGCTTCAGAAGATATCACGAGATGATGCAGCAATCAAGATTTTTAAGCTAAGTATTCTTANGGGGGGGGGGGTAGGGGTGCAAGGCCTACGACGAGCGGAACCAGCTAAGAAGATACGAGAAAATGCAGCAGTCAAGGTTTTTAAGCCAAGTATTCTGGATTTCGACGCAGAGACTACATCCTTAAAATAATTAACAATTTTTGAGAAATTAATTTGGCTTACATTTACGACATCTTGGATCTTCAGTTTGTCGAAGGTGCTGTATCTATTTTCCCTACGAAGCTCTGAACTGATGTCTTTTGTTCTCCCAACTGAGTTGGCGTGAGAAAACTATTTAGTAATTTAATTTACATATTTTTGCAATTATTTATAAAATTTTAAAATACTTAATTATATTTTGAATTTTAAATAAGAGATACCTACGAGAAGGCTTTACATTCATAGTTACAGCTACACAAAGCAAAATAAATTATGAAACTTATAAGCCGCTACTTAATATTCGCACAGATATTACTTCATTTCATGACGTTCAGACCAATATAATAATTCATTTTAAAATTAAATCATATATACTTCCACTCAAGTCTCTGAGTATTTATTTGTCCGTAGCTAGCGGTAGTTTTGAACTGCGTTTCTTCCTAGTGCTCCTGTATGTCGTTCGTAGTCTACGGAGACTGGATGTTGCAAGTGGTCCTGACGTACAAATCTGTGGTAAGATTTATCTGGTGTTTGGGTGTTACGTCAGCTGCGAAGTCATTTCTGTCCTGTGGAGTCGGGCAAGCTTCATACTCTAGGTCAGCATTCGCTGTTGGTGGCGACAACAATTATATGATGCGAGATTATGTTTTCTATTTCCTCAGACTGCTTCGTAACGCGCCGTTACTCATGGCCCCAGTAGCCGATACTGTTTAACTTAAACGGTTTGCATTATTGGAAAATGACATCGCCGCTTCGACGAAGTCATTTTTTCTTAGCAAAGCGCAGAGACACGGAAACGTCGAGAACGTCCTAACGTGAGACTAAACGTCACGTCACCGTCAGCTTTTTACTAGACCAGACGTCTTTGGTTCACTGGATGTTGCCTTACTGATAAGCAAGGGCCCANACGTCACCGTCAGCTTTTTACTAGACCAGACGTCTTTGGTTCACTGGATGTTGCCTTACTGATAAGCAAGGGCCCAGAAATTTTGCTAATTAATTTGGTACCGCGCCAAACTTTGAATAACCATAAATATGTGCGGCTTTTGTAAATAGAGTGAGTGAAGAGTGAAGAGATTTGGGCTGCTCTAAACATCGAAGTATTTAGAGCCGATGAGAGTGAGGCGAGGTTAGGATGGAGCAGCGGCGGAATGAAGGGGCGGGGGAAACGGGAGATCCCCGAGAAAACCCGCCGACTAGCGGCATCGTTCGGCACGATTCCCACTTGCGAAAATCCGAGAGCGGTCCCACCGGGAATCGAAACCGGTTCGCCTAGGTGGGAGGCGAGTAGTCTAACCACCACACCACCGAGGCCCCTTGTAAATAGACTAAAATGTCTGTGAAACGCTCTGAATGACTTGCCGGTACTAATCCCCTAACAATAATTTTACCGAATCGTATATACTCAGCCAAGCATAATAACACGGTTCTAACTTCAGCAATAGTTAGAGATCAACCATCGACAATAAACACGGCAGTGAAGTTTATTCCTATACCAAACGAATCAACGAAATGTTCAGATCTCTACATATGAATTGTTTTCTTTGTGACTGAGCTACAGAATATTCAAGACTACAGAGGTGCAACAGCCGCTTGTACCGCAAACTACAGCGCCCGCACATTTCAGCAAATTTCAGGCACCGTCCAGTGGCATCTCTGAAGGCCGTTCGCCATTCAGCGCGTGGTTACTTGCTTGCCGACCGGCAGCCGAGCCAATAGGGACTCTCTCGCAACTCACAGTAGTCAGTCAGACACAAGGCCCGTTCCCTTCGCGTCACGCAGTCAGTCAGCGAGTGACTACGCCCACGTCAAAGGAAACGCGATGCCGTTTCAGTTCTGTATGCTTTCCCATTCTGTGACTGAGAGGTATAGCTCGCTAGCGGTTTCGTCACGCTTTCTCAGTCAAACCTCTGAAAAATTACCCCAAGTAAGACATGCTTGTTTATTCCCTACATATGTCCTATATCACAAGCGTTTCATGCTTCTCTTGACATAAAATAACATAAAAGTATCTTATTTCTCGTTAAATAGAACATTTATTTATATTTTATTTATAAATCATAAAATTTAATTTATGATTAATATGAATAAAAACATTGAGAAAATTGGTGTGTTGGTTACGCATAATAACAAATAGTTGACATGCAAGATTTAATTAAACTGAGTGCGCATGAATTGGGTTCGTTGTCCCTTCGGTGTAATTTTCTAGACTAGTTAAGCTTTATTTGCATGAGATGGAGGAATTACCTGAAAGTAGAAATTTAANCCTTCGGTGTAATTTTCTAGACTAGTTAAGCTTTATTTGCATGAGATGGAGGAATTACCTGAAAGTAGAAATTTAGCAGGGCTTCAGAAAAGTTGGAAGTAATCACGACTGGACAATCGTACATTAGCGTGTTCTGTTTCGCGGAATCGCGCAGGATCAAAATCGCTCCTCCGAAAAGCCAAATATACAGGTTGACTTTGAGCTTGCTGTATTTATTGAGCGTTGCACTTGAAAGAGCAGCGTATCTGAGTTGCTATGTTTTCTTATTTGTTTGCCCAGCGTCGAGGTTGCGTGCTGAACGTTGANTTGTTTGCCCAGCGTCGAGGTTGCGTGCTGAACGTTGATAGGTCAGTGACTTAGCATTGCGCTATACTGGTATTGTGACAGTTTGTCACGTGAGAACGGCCTGTGTTCAGTTGGCGAAATGGTAAGAATTTACCGAATCTATACTTATTTATTCTGTGGCCTTACCAACTTTCTGGAAGGGAGTTGGCTGGGAGTTGGCTGGCTTAGAATGATTTTAAGTTCATATTAGAGTTCAAGTACACGTATAAACAGAGAACCGCTGATGACCCAGCATTCATCGAATCACAAAATGCATATGTTTTCACGAGAAAATTCTTTAAAATTGACGTCTTACAAACTACTATTATACCGCCATATGCCATCTATTACAAATACTTATTACCATAAAGCACAAAGGCAACAGAAACAGTGATAAGCACAACTATACTGAACTCCGGGTATAAACCTCGTGAGATGTTTATTTATGCGAAATGAGGCAGAAAAGATAATGCGAGCTATGCTCTGACGTAATTATTAAGGGAGAGGCACTCTCTTGAAAATTAGGCAATTAAGTTTGTCATTTGAAGAACATCAGGAACTACTGTGATGAAAGAACAAATTTGAGGAAAGCGTTAACTTATTTAGATATCTGCTACAGGTAAAAAAATGGCGGGCAATAACATTACACTATCAAATGTATGTAGTTTTACAAATATTTTCTTGTAAACCGGTTGTCAACACTAATTTTGCAACACGACACGTGGATTGTGGTAAATTTTACGAACGTTTATGTATAATGTTTACAACTCATGTTGAATTTTAGCGAGCAAATACTGTTGGCTTCAAGTTTGTTATAAACACGGAGCTAAAAAAAAAANTACAACTCATGTTGAATTTTAGCGAGCAAATACTGTTGGCTTCAAGTTTGTTATAAACACGGAGCTAAAAAAAAAACAATTTCGTATGTTTTGTGAAACGTGTTTTAAAGATATAGTATAAAGAGAAAAAAAGTTTGTAAACCGAACTGAACATTTTATGTAATAATACAAATTTTTTTACAAAAAATTTGTATTATTAACCTGTTGCATCCGTACATGTGCAAAAAAAGGGTTTGTAAAAGTGCAGAATAATTCTTGCAGTAAAACTGACAATTCTCAAATTTACAAGCTTTAACTTTTAATTGTACTAAAAACGTTTTTGGCAACTTGTTTCAATAATTTTTCAATAACTTTTTTTGTAATTATTTTATTTGCATACTTAGAAGAAAATCTTTGGCAAATAGTTTACAAAGAATTATTTGCAAGCCGAGCAAAAATGTTTTCCTGTGTAGGGAGTTACAATGTTAGTAACCAATTAGAGTGTGTAACCCGTAAGTGTTTATCGATTATTACGACTTTCACCTGAGCGTGTAGCACCATATCAACGTTCTGTATTCATTTAATGCACATATGATTGTTATGTTGTAGCAGTCGATCAACACCTATGGATAACCCATTTTTGGTGGTTAACACCGAGCCACCCATTAATTTTCGACTGACGGGCGACGTAATTACGAGCGAAATGTTCACAGAAGGCGGACTTCAAGTCAGGCCAACACATTTCACGAAATTTGTTGTTTCATGTCACGTAGTTTATGGAATCTCGCAAATAACCAATTGTAATTTACACATTTCAAGTGACGCGTTACTCCCTTAATAATCTCGCAGTTTTACCACGTGTTTTCCACTTCGTTTTACATAAGAGTTATGTCACAAAAATTTTTACCCTTACGTCAGGATAATCGTATGTACGCGGAATAAACATTTTTGCACAGATAAAATTAACTCATGAGTTATAGATTCTCCTTTTAAAAGAGTAAAGAAAAATTAAAAAAAATTTCGTTTATTTTTTTACGGCGTTATATCTGAAAATCGGTTGCCCAATCACAGCAGTAACAACACGGTGCACATGTTTGAAATCTTCAGTGTCACTAAATGAGCTCGGGGGGGATTTCTTGGCCTCTTACGAGTGCGCCTGGGGTGGAATTTGCTAGAAGGCTCTCGTATATTATTTATTTTGCTGTTTTTTTCCCCTCCGCATCCCGAATTACATCCGTGCTATTGATGAGCGGGGTTTGCACTGCAAACAAACTGGAACGGCGACGTGCGTTGCCCTAACCAAAATGGCGCGTCTACACGGAGTCCTCGTTAAATTGCCGATGGCCCGAGGCGAGTTTGCTCGTTACTCGCCGGCGGACACGAAACTCGCAGTTAACTAGCTGCTTGCAGGCAGATAAAGCGAGCAGGCAACCGGCGCCTCGGGACCCCTCGAACTCTGCTTCCAGAAACGCTATCTGCCCCTTCTCTCGAACTCCTCCACCTCCCGACGAGAAAATGAGGTGGAAAAAATTTCCAAGCGAGATCTGGCCACGCGGAACTTAAGAATACACACCGAGGAAAATGTTTTGTTGAATAAAACAAAGTTTGTTTGGCAAGACCAAATTAATTGCTTGTATAGGTGCAATTAAATATATTTTTTTTTGTTTGAAACGAAACATGTTTTCCTATTTTTATATGGTTGCCCACAAAAAATATTTGGTTGACGCAACTAAAGATTTGTTTGTCTCGTTTTCTGTAAAAAAAAAAAAAAAAAAAAAAAAAGGGAAGCTCTACTAAATCGTTTGCACTGGAACGCACAACTCTAGCAACCTCTGCTAAAGTTACTGTTGATTAATTAGGAATGTTTTTAAATACATACATTTCGAATACTGGACAAAGTTTGCTAATAAATATTTCAAGTTTTATAGCTTTACTTTTTACTTTCCTGTAACATGTTTTATTAGGATGCTTACACCATTTTTAAGCATAAATAAACTCACTAACAAAAGCTGTTACTATCCTAATTACCACAAAAATACAAACAAACTCCTGAGCTGCATTTTTGGACGAAAGCAATCAAATAAGTGGCCAAACGAATGTATATAGATTAATTAAATAAGTGTTTTTGTGAGAGTCTATTTTCTGTTGGCCCAACACAGAGGTTTTTTTGGTACAGGCGTACAACTTGTTATATAAAATAATTAAACTTATTGCTTTTCAAGTTTTGTTTACTAAACAAAATATTTCGTTGGGGCAGCTAAATATATTTTTGGCCCTGAAAATATTTCGTTTGCTGGAAGAAACCTTTCTCTCAATGCGTAAGTGAAACAAGCCGCTTTTGCCGCGACCTCCGGCCGCACACTGGCCAGCAAAATGGTNACCTTTCTCTCAATGCGTAAGTGAAACAAGCCGCTTTTGCCGCGACCTCCGGCCGCACACTGGCCAGCAAAATGGTGGAACGCCGGTCGCCAATCAGCGCCTGGTAACCTACTTGCCAGCGTGCAGCTCAGCCAGTAGGGAACCTTCCCCAGTGTGCATTAGCCAGTCAGAGACAACGCCTGTTTCCAGAGCCAATAGGAGACTGAGCACACGCCCATCACAGTAACTTCCAGTCTCTGCGTTCCTATCTCCTGAATGACGCGACTAGATGCGAAAGTTCTACACTTGCATGTTGGCTGCTACACATTTAATTAGAATATATCCACATTTATCTGTACTTCACGTATCTACACAGATCTCAACTAGCGAAACGAAATACTGTTTTTCTTTTAGTAAACCAGAGATATTCCGAGATGTGGCAGTTTACACTTTAACTTACAACAATAAAGATACTATTGACCACGTCCAGTGACATATTTTATGGAAGTATTTTTCTATGGTCGTATAACTACCGTATTATCCTCGATCACCAGACTAAACAACGAAATTGAATAGACGGGCATCCGAGAGATTAAAAGCAAGGCAAAATTCAAATTCATTTGACACACGGCTTACAAGCATCGTGTTTCCTGTAATAAAACTTTTAGAACTCGAATCGAGCGAGGTCGCGAGTTGTGAACCATCGAATCACATTCGGAAGGACCCGGGTTCGATTCCCGGCCCAGCCAAACTTGATTTCGGCATTCCACAGATTTTTCCTGAATCACTCAGGATGGTGTCTCGAAACAGGCAACGGTCATATCTTTCCCCGTTCCTATTTCTCTGAGCAACTTGTTCCGTTTATAGCGAACTCTTTGCCGACGAGACCTGACGCAGGGACTGTGCTGCAGAATGTTTGAAAAAAGGCGCTTTATTATCGAAACTAATGAAGAAGCGCCTAATAGGTCAACCTACGAGAAGAAAGTGTACGAAGATTACTGAATAGNTTTATTATCGAAACTAATGAAGAAGCGCCTAATAGGTCAACCTACGAGAAGAAAGTGTACGAAGATTACTGAATAGCTCTTTCAAGATACCACGAACGCTAGCTTCACATGCACCTATAACGCCAGCCTCACTTGTGTCTAGTGTTTTTAAGTCCATCATTCTCTGTTACGTATCTTATAGCTGAGAGGTTATATTCAGCAGAATTATATTTTTCATAGGACAAATATTTTATATTTGGCTANACCTTTCTCTCAATGCGTAAGTGAAACAAGCCGCTTTTGCCGCGACCTCCGGCCGCACACTGGCCAGCAAAATGGCGTCACTGGCCAGCAAAATGGTGGAACGCCGGTCGCCAATCAGCGCCTGGTAACCTACTTGCCAGCGTGCAGCTCAGCCAGTAGGGAACCTTCCCCAGTGTGCATTAGCCAGTCAGAGACAACGCCTGTTTCCAGAGCCAATCGGAGACTGAGCACACGCTCATCAAAGTAACTTCCAGTCTAGTTCGTCTCTGCGTTCCTATCTCCTGAATGACGTGACTAGATGCGAAAGTTCTACACTTGCATGTTGGCTGCTACACATTTAATTAGACTATATCCACATTTATCTGTACTTCACGTATCTACACAGATCTCAACTAGTGAAACGAAATACTGTTTTTCTTTTAGTAAACCAGAGATATCCCGAGATGTGGCAGTTTACACTTTAACTTACAACAATAAAGATACTATTGACCACGTCCAGTGACATATTTTATGGAAGTATTTTTCTATGGTCGTATAACTACCGTATTATCCTCGATCACCAGACTAAACAACGAAATTGAATAGACGGGCATCCGAGAGATTAAAAGCAAGGCAAAATTCAAATTCATTTGACACACGGCTTACAAGCATCGTGTTTCCTGTAATAAAACTTTTAGAACTCGAATCGAGCGAGGTCGCGAGTTGTGAACCATCAAATCACATTCGGAAGGACCCGGGTTCGATTCCCGGCCCAGCCAAACTTGATTTCGGCATTCCACAGATTTTTCCTGAATCACTCAGGATGGTGTCTCGAAACAGGCAACGGTCATATCTTTCCCCGTTCCTATTTCTCTGAGCAACTTGCTCCCTTTATAGCGACCTCTTTGTCGACGAGACCTGACGCAGGGACTGTGCTGCAGAATGTTTGAAAAAGGCGGTTTATTATCGAAACTAATGAAGAAGCGCCTAATAGGTCAACCTACGAGAAGAAAGTGTACGAAGATTACTGAATAGCTCTTTCAAGATACCACGAACGCTAGCTTCACATGCACCTATAACGCCAGCCTCACTTGTGTCTAGTGTTTTTAAGTCCATCATTCTCTGTTACGTATCTTATAGCTGAGAGGTTATATTCAGCAGAATTATATTTTTCATAGGACAAATATTTTATATTTGGCTTGCCAAACTATAGAATTAACTTGAGTAGATATGTGTATGAAATTTAGAAACCGAGGCAATATTAAAAGATTTTACCCGTGAGGTATACGAGCAATGAGTTGAAAGTGTTAAAAAACGGCTTTTGCAGACGGCTGCATCTTAAATCGCACAAGCCGGACACGAGAGAAACCACAGCAGGAGCCTGTATTGAACTTTGCTTCATCCTCCCAACAATAAAGCTGTAAGGGGCACCTACCGCTGAAAGTCACACAGCTACACGCAGCACGACGATAACACTACGCACCTGTCCAGAGCCCTGCGCATAGCGGCGATTGCGCACTCGATGCGCGTGGCATTGCAGCCCTTATCGCTCCCGCTCTTATAAACCTCAGACGCGAAGACAGTTTCGGGTAGGCGGGCGTCTCAAGAGTTAGCGATCCGGACACATTTCCCGTATATTCTGGTTTACGCGTATCTCAGCAAATACAGGTTCTGAGAATACGCATTTTCACCACAAAAGTTGGCAAAAAAAATTTTTTTTATGGCGAAAAACATAAATGGTAATTTTAGAGCTTGGCCATGCAATTTCCTTAAGCGGTAACATAAAATTATAAACATACAATCGTAAATTAATTTGTAGGCTTTCGTTGCGTATAATAAAATCTCGTTGCTAAAGGTCTAATTTGCACAGGAAAGCGCCACGGTGGAAGCACTGCACGTCGGTCCAGCGCCNGCGGGCGTCTCAAGAGTTAGCGATCCGGACACATTTCCCGTATATTCTGGTTTACGCGTATCTCAGCAAATACAGGTTCTGAGAATACGCATTTTCACCACAAAAGTTGGCAAAAAAATTTTTTTTATGGCGAAAAACATAAATGGTAATTTTAGAGCTTGGCCATGCAATTTCCTTAAGCGGTAACATAAAATTATAAACATACAATCGTACATTAATTTGTAGGCTTTCGTTGTGTATAATAAAATCTCGTTGCTAAAGGTCTAATTTGCACAGGAAAGCGCCACGGTGGAAGCACTGCACGACGGTCCAGCGTCTTGCGTGTATGAAAGATAGGGCGTGCGTGTTATTGTCGCCTGTCTCACTGTGCATCGAACGTGAGAATCAAAATCTTGGGCCTATGCACTTGCACTGCCTGCCTACTAGCGAGTGCGTTGAGAGATCTGGACGGCCGTCAATAGCGAGGTCTTGAGAACCGGTAAGGGTGTATTGAGGTGAGTATGGAGCATCGCCGAAGTTCAAGGGCGGTGGAGATATCCGATAAAGCCCGCCGACCAGTGGCATCGTCCGGCACGATTCCCACATGCGGCGCCGCCGGGAATCGAACCCCGGTTCTTCTTGGTGGGAGGCGAGCAGTCTAACCACTACACCACCGCGGTGCCCTACCTGCCCACTACTCTACCCTGCAGCATCGGCCAGTGACGCGGCGCCCAGAGGCGACTCTTCATTAACGCTATCTGGCGGGGGGCGGGCTGATTGCCTAGCACTCGACGTCTCCCGGCAGCTGACCGCGCAAAGTGGTGTTGTGACGCGCGTTATCAGCCCGGGACACCGCGCTTCCTCTCGATCAACGTCGTATTCACCGGCCACACGAGTAGCTGCAGCAACACTGCAGTTTATCCATACAGGCCCGCGCTGAAACTGCACGGGGACGCAGAGTCGATAAGTGCACACCGACGAACTGACGTGGCGGTTCCTTTGACGTCGGAGTTCTCACTCTCTGGTTGGCTGCGCGAAGCTCTGGGAGTGAGCCACGTGTCTGATTGACTGCTTCATGCTTCGGAAGGTTCCCCATTGGCTGGGAAACTGATTATAGCCCATTCATGGGTTACTTCCTAGTTTTATGAATCCCTGCTAAAGTTCTACTTCCAAGATGTTCCTCCGCCCCATGCAGACAAAGCTTATCCGAGTCTAGAAAATTACACCAGAGGGACTAGGCATTTCCAACACTTCTATATTCTCACTGTGTAAATTTGTATTAACTATAAATGAAACATAATAATTTATAAATAAAATGTAAATGTTATTTAAATTTAACCAAAAGTAAATTACTTAAATGTTAATACAAATGTAGAACGCTTGTGATGCATGACATAATTAGGGAACAATGATACACGTTATACATGGTGTGATTTTTAAAAGGGCTAATTCGAAAAGTGTGAAGAACACGAGAACAGACTATAGCGAGTAGGATACCACGCGTTGTTTGGTGGACGGCTTTCCCATATGTTGCTTGTCAGGAAAGCCATTTAGCTGGCATGTGTGGCTGGAGTTCGTAGTGTAAGTAGACACATCAGTCCCGCCACCTCAAGGCTTGTCTTCAGATGGACGAGCGTTGCAATAACGCGTTACAATAAACACAAGAATACGCGCTATGATCACAATCGACCTTACATGTTCCGGAAACCCGACGCGTTTAGTGAATCGCGATTGATACCTGGCCACGTTCCGAGTCTTTGCGTTTAATTTTCCCCACCGACCATTCGAAACACAGAACTTCACGGATAAGCGAATACAAACAATTACAACGTTCGCAGATTGGTAGACCTGCCATCATCGTCCGTTCTTGTTCTGTTCTGTCGCACAAAACAAAGTAGCTAACAGCGCAAGAACCTTTAAAACCAATTTTGTCAAGTCTTATGTTTGGCATAGCGCACCGTTTACTTAAAATATCAAAGTAGAGTTACATAGTTTTTCAGTACTACAGTCGCAAATGTTTTCACAAAATATCACTGACCGTAGAGATTTTTAATATTGAGATCTACGCTGTTGTATAGCCGGGGTACCTTGATGTGAACATTTCTTTCATCTTGAGGACTGAACATCATTCAATATATTCACATTGTTTCTCAAGTAAAGTTACGGATATTGCTGGAATATTGTTACAATTTTAGAAGTATTAAAATATAACACTTGATATGTAACAAGTAAGAAATATTTTTATGCATGCCGCACTTAAGTTTGTACCACACTTCTTCCCTCATCACTTCCAAAATGGTGGTCTTCTCCGTATTCGATGATGCATATTCTCTTCTTGATTATGGCAGCTTAGGGATTTCCAGTAATACCTGCACTTATAGGTAAAACTACGATTACTGACTCCATCACAAGTCATGGGCGCATCCAATTCGGGCTATGGGGCTTGAGGCCCACTCTCCTCTCTGCACCACGATTCTCCCACAGCTTGATTTTCCACAACAAGTAAAGTTTTAATAAAGCATTTAAAATACATACACTTGGTACAGTAATATGAAAATTTAAAAAATAATAATTATACAGTCCATCCACTAACTACTGACATTTATATGTAACATTAAAAATTAATGCTTACTGATAAGTATGATGTGATTTGGAGTGTTCCTTACTTCAAGTAGTCCCCTCTTTAATGGGCATCCAGATCCGCCACTGCCGGGAGTTAGTCCACGATTTTGGATGTTCAAGGTGCGTCACCTCTCAAAGCTCGGGTAAGTAAGGACGCCCGCCGGAGTTCAGTCCATGTGTTCGAGCGAAATGAACCAGTCACCATAACGTAGACGCATGGCACTGTTTGTGAACCAGTCGTCCACGAGGATGACGCCAGGGCACAGAGTCACGCCATGTACATAGATAAAAGTCTCATGTTGTGCCAACATATTTAATTTTACTACTTTAGTAATTTTTTTTATCTCTGAGCCGTAAGTAACCAAAGTTGCTGTTAATGTAATAAATATACTGTTAAGTATAAATATAAATGTACGTTACCACCCTACTGTACCGTTGACATTAAGGTGATGATTACGTTGCGGCTAAACAAATTTTGTGTTGAATAATGTTAACATTTGTGTTCAAAATTTTCTTATATTTTCTTTACTTAAAAAAAAAAGCATTCCGATGTAAAATAAATTAAGCAGAATTATCTCGTCACAAATAAAATAATTACCAACGGAGAAAAAAAAATAGCGGCTGGGAGTGGAATCCAACCGGCGCCTCGCATGCTTGGCAGTCTCCACTTTACGAAACCTAACGTCCTACCAACTGTTCCATCTTAACATGTCTGATCGTGTTTCGTATTTCGGTATCCACCTCGATATAACAACAACATGCACTTCTCTTTCGTTATGTGGAAATACATTATTCTCTAGAAATATGTGCATATTTGGCACATGTAAACTGCTTTGCAAGGCTTCAGAGCTGATATAAGCTATATTTAGTTCTCATATTATGCTTTAAAATTTTAATATGGTGGTTTCGTTTCGCGAGGTTATCGCTTTTCGTTATTAAACGCCACTTTAGAACTTTAAGTCAGTGCACACTCGTTTTGGTTGGACATTACTTTTACGTTGTAGTAACACAAAACATTTTGTTCTTTCTGTTATTTTTAGCGCATTACAACGTTTGCTTGCGGTAACATTACTAAGAGGTTTTACTAACCTAACACTTCAACAGTTTATTTGAATTATAGTAATATATAATACATTTTAATTGGTTAACAATAATTAACTTTGTCCCAACATCATTAATTTTACTACAACATGAATGTTTAAAGAAATGCCTGAAATGCAATTTTTTTTGCAACAACATTATACTTTCTGTGTACAGTCTGGCTAAATATGAGCTTCCTGTTGTGAATCGTGCAAATGCAGACAAGTCATACAAACAGTAGCGTATCCTGGCCACAGGGGGAGATCCCAACACACACTGCAACAAGCATAAGTTGTAAAAAAAAAAAAACAGCACCGGAGTGCCTGCGGATCCCCCCTCCTGGCGGCACAGTATTCGGGACAACTACGTCACCACGAAACTATGTAACGCTCGCGAACACTTTGAACGGGGTCTGTCTGTGGACCTACTCTGAGAAGAACAACGCTCAAGATGCAGCTTCACCTTGGCGCGCAGATCGTCGCTTCACGTCACAACAATCACCCTACAGGTTAGTAACACTGTGCGTGGTATTTGAGTGGCTTCAACACGAATTGGTCCACCATTATATTGTAACTATTACTTGGTGTCACTGAATTAAACCGTTCGGTAGCACATAAGTTTCCCGGTTCAAGTGTTGCAATCACGTACTTTTTTGGTGTGCGCTGTACCTGCGTTGAGCACTTTTCGTAANGCACTTTTCTTAAAACCAGTGAACGACGCGCTTTGTGCTCGATGATATTGGCATTGACCATTCAAGTCAAATAGGTGTAGAACATTCCAGAAATAAGATCGGCCACAAGGAAAACTCTTACATTTCTGGGCGCCGATGTCTTGCTGTAGGGAGTACCGGTCTTGTGTATACAGGCTGATTCTAAAATCACGGGACAAACATTGAGGGGTGGTAGAGCTCACTGAAACAAACAATTATTTTATAGGAATATATGGGCGGGAGTGACGCGTTGAGTCACAAACACAAATATAACACACGAAATGAAACACATTATTTATTTACAACGTCGCCGCTAAATGCATTTTTACAACAATGTTTATAATAATTGCTTAAAATTGCTACCACCGACAGTAATGCAAGCTTGGTAGCGTCGGTGGAGTGATGCTGATGCAGCAGGTCACTGGCTCACCGTTTGACTGCCCTCAACTATCGCCACCATTGTCAGCCAATCACGCCATATGTAGAGGTCGCCAAGCAAGCGCGACTGTTGGTGGATGCATTTCCAGCAACGGTTTTAACATTTTCTGTACGGAATCACTTGTTACGTATGCTGCTAATGAACAATTTTATGTTTCCGTTAATGTGTTATGTTTTTGTGTTTGGGCCTCAATGCGTCACTTCCGTCCATATACTCCTATACAATAATTGTTTTTTAGAGTGAGCTCTACCACCCCTCAATGTTTGTCCCATGATTTTAGAATCACCCTGTATTTAATTTGCATCGCGTCGGCGATCGTTGGCGTGGTGATTGGACGGGTTGAACACTTGTTCAGTCCTTTATCTAATTTCAGTTTAGTATCCATAAACTTTCCCTAATCAAAAATATACAAACTGAACACTGTGCAACGTAAAAATGTTTATGTATTCACGTGAACAGTAAACAGACTGATACAGCAGTGAGCAAATACAAGCACACTTTGTAGATATGCACTTCCCACCAGCGGTGCGAATGTGAAGGAACGTATTCGAGTTATCCTCAGCCAAAAGGCCAGCCTGACTTCTCACACGGCCTCTGTATAACAAATCGACATAACAGGGTATGCAGCCTGCACCGGTCACATACGATGACGGAGAAATTTCTGCTTATAAAGTTTACAGAGAAAAATACGTGGGCTCAAAGCCGTCACTGTACGAATGCATAACGCTTGCCTGGTGGAAAACCCGACTCAGTGGAAAGGTCAAATGATCAGTGAAACATCAGCGCGATAAATTGATTTTGTCGTTTCCAGTTGGTCGCGACAAGAGACTGCGGACAAATTTCTTGAAACAGAATTCGAAAGCACTGTGCCGCTGCTTTTGAAGTGTTAGGCCCGTTTGTGTCTTTATCCGAGGGTTGATGGATTTGCCTGCAGTTTGCGTAGACACGTGGGGTAGAAGTGCCCAGTGCAGAACGGTAGGTACGCAGAAACTCAAATAACGAAAAGTTTATTTTTATGTGAGCATATCCATCTGCTGATTGGCTGTGCAATGCTCTGAGTGGTTCGCTGCACCTATAGATGGTCATACATCGCGGAAAAAAAAATTCCACTTTTATTGTACATGTACAAATATGTTATTATTATTCCGCCAATGCTGCTTTCTGTACGAGAGACCATTTCTTCATTATACTGGCTAGGTGGCAATGAAACTGCTCGTATGAGTTGAAAGCAATTTCGTGGACTTATTTCTTGGAAGTTTAGACTACACTTGTCTATTAACTTTATGAATTCGTTTAACACGTTTGTAATGTTGAAACTGGTTTCCTCGAAAATATTTAACTTATAATTGAATTTCGAAACATTTAATATTCGTTTTGATTGTCACACGTATAAGGTGTCCGTCCGGAAATCACCGACGATCACTATTGGGGGTACACCATTGATAATTAAGAAAGATGTCTTAACACTAAAACACACGACCAAATAAAACAATACTAGGGCTTTTGCAGGGCAAAAAAACCAGTTTATACACGGAAATATAAGCGCGAGAAGAAGTTATCACTTGCTCATTGTCAATTCGTGGTTTCTTCACACTTTTTGAATCGAAGCTTTGAAAAATCACCGCATGTTTGGCGAGCTTTGTTGTCTCTTATACACGTAAACTAACTCTATGCTTATTGTACAGAAGGGACATTNCACCGCATGTTTGGCGAGCTTTGTTGTCTCTTATACACGTAAACTAACTCTATGCTTATTGTACAGAAGGGACATTCTTATACACGTAAACTAACTCTATGCTTATTGTACAGAAGGGACATGCACCACAAGTACCTTTTACTTGCGTTGATATAAAAATACCTTTCTTTTTTTGCTTAAATTTAGCTTTTTACTTTTAAATTTCAATATTTTATTTTCAATAAATATGAATAAATACAGAAAGAAAATATTATGTGCTTTGATAACGCCTAGTAAGACATTTGTTTTGATGCAAAATATTATTACACTGAGTGCACACGAGTGTGGTGTACTGTATCTTTGGTGTAATTTTCTACACTTAGTTAAGCTTTGCTTGCATGAGGTGGAGGAATAACCTGGAAGTAGAACTTCAACTGGGCTTCAGAAACTTTGGAAGTTTATTTCTGGTCTAGAACTGGCGCCAAATCTTACAGCGTGTTTCAAATGAAGGTAAGAATCTGATGGATAGGCAGACCTCAACGTCTCGTCAACAGCGAGGTCATAGAAGACTGAAGTAAGTCGCTCAGAGAAGCAAGAACGAGGGAAGGAATCAGCCACGCCCTGTATCAACGAATCATTCCAGGATTTTCCTTGGAGTGACTTCGGAAAACCCAAACCAGGATGGCCAGGAACCAGGAATATATATCGTATATATATACATATATATATACACACACACTCTCACACGTGCCAAATTATTTCGCAAATGCTGCGCCGGTGATGTGACAAACATTTCATAGGCATTTACGTTTTATATTCACGGTGTCATCGTCTGCATCGTCTGAAAAGAACTCACCGTCTCTGGTGGTGATTATTTATTATTGTCGTACTGTGTTCCACAAAGTGGTTATTTACTCGAACTCGCATCACGCTAAGGTAATTACAGGCAGTGTTTATCAGCTGGTAATTTATGTTCATGCGTTTGACGGGTTTTTTTTATGGCATTATAAATTATTCATTTTATGCTTGCTTTTTAATCTAAACTTCGAGGTAAATATGGACCGGTGCTATAAAAATTTCCGAAACTTTTTCATTAATAGGTCAAGAAATCATCACGCTAGGGAACCTTCATTTTCTTTAACATAACTAAAGAAATACTCTTGACATGTCCTGTACTTAGGGATAAGAAAATAATTTCTTTATTTGTTTGTACTCATAAATGACTTGTGCGGAGACTGAAATAGTACCTGCTATTAACGCGCGTAAATTATGGCCATTCTAGAATCGGGTAACGTATTTGAAAAGTGTGCGATTTATTGGACGCTATTTTTACACAGTAAGCAGAAAAAATCACAATTGTTCTTCACTTTTAGCACGTTTAGTTGATCAAAATATTAATTTTACTTCTTTGTATGGGAGGCCTATTTTTTTTGTCTGTTTCCGTTACCTATTTATAAACTGCAAAGGACTAAACCGCTATAACTACGGGTTCAGTTTCAACACGCAGAGGCATTTGGACAGCCATGAAATTACGTTTTTTTTTTGTCTTTGATACGCGCTCAAGGTTAAAACGACACGCAAAGGTAATTAATTCCGANACCGTTTGACTGCCCTCAACTATCGCCACCATTGTCAGCCAATCACGCCATATGTAGAGGTCGCCAAGCAAGCGCTACTGTTGGTGGATGCATTTACAGCAACTGTTTTAACATTTTCTGTACGGAATCACTTGTTACGTATGCTGCTAATGAACATTTTATGTTTCCGTTAATGTGTTATGTTTTTGTGATTGGGCCTCAATGCGTCACTTCCGTCCATATACTCCTATACAATAATTGTTTTTTAGAGTGAGCTCTACCACCCATCAATGTTTGTCCCATGATTTTAGAATCACTCTGTATTTAATTTGCATCGCGTCGGCGATCGTTGGCGTGGTGATTGGACGGGTTGAACACTTGTTCAGTCTTTTATCTAATTTCAGTTTAGTATCCATAAACTTTCCCTAATCAAAAATATACAAACTGAACACTGNTCTAATTTCAGTTTAGTATCCATAAACTTTCCCTAATCAAAAATATACAAACTGAACACTGTGCAACGTAAAAATGTTTATTTATTCACGTGAACAGTAAACAGACTGATACAGCAGTGAGCAAATACAAGCACACTTTGTAGATATGCACTTCCCACCAGCGGTGCGAATGTGAATGAACGTATTCGAGTTATCCTCAGCCAAAAGGCCAGCCTGACTTCTCACACGGCCTTTGTAACAAATCAACATAACAGGGTATGCAGCCTGCACCGGTCACATACGACGACGGAGAGATTTCTGCTTATAAAGTTTACAGAGAAAAATACGTGGCCTCAAAGCCGTCACTGTACGAATGCATAACGCTTGCCTGGTGGAAAACCCGACTCAGTGGAAAGGTCAAATGATCAGTGAAACATCAGCGCGATAAATTGATTTCGTCGTTTCCAGTTGGTCGCGACAAGAGACTGCGGACACATTTCTTGAAACAGAATTCCAAAGCACCGTGCCGCTGCTTTTGAAGTGTTAGGCCCGTTTGTGTCTTTATTCGAGGGTTGATGGATTTGCCTGCAGTTTGCGTAGACACGTGGGATAGAAATGCCCAGTGCAGAACGGTAGGTACGCAGAAACTCAAATAACGAAAAGTTTATTTTTATGTGAGCATATCCATCTGCNTGCCCAGTGCAGAACGGTAGGTACGCAGAAACTCAAATAACGAAAAGTTTATTTTTATGTGAGCATATCCATCTGCTGATTGGCTGTGCAATGCTCTGAGTGGTTCGCTGCACCTATAGATGGTCATACATCGCGGAAAAAAAAATTCCACTTTTATTGTACATGTACAAATATGTTATTATTATTCCGCCAATGCTGCTTTCTGTACGAGAGACCATTTCTTCATTATACTGGCTAGGTGGCAATGAAACTGCTCGTATGAGTTGAAAGCAATTTCGTNTGTACGAGAGACCGTTTCTTCATTATACTGGCTAGGTGGCAATGAAACTGCTCGTATGAGTTGAAAGCAATTTCGCGGACTTATGTCTTGGAAGTTTAGACTACACTTGTCTATCAACTTTATGAATTCGTTTAACACGTTTGTAATGTTGAAACTGGTTTCCTCGAAAATATTTAACTTATAATTGAATTTCGAAACATTTAATATTCGTTTTGATTGTCATACGTATAAGGTGTCCGTCCGGAAATCACCGACGATCACTATTAGGGGTATACCATTGATAATTAAGAAAGATGTCTTAACACTAAAACACACGACCAAATAAAACAATACTAGGGCTTTTGCAGGGTAAAAAAACCAGTTTATACACGGAAATATAAGCGCGAGAAGAAGTTATCACTTACTCATTGTCAATTCGTGGTTTCTTCACACTTTTTGAATCGAAGCTTTGAAAAATCGCCGCATGTTTGACGAGGTTTGCTGTCTCTTATACACGTAAACTAACTCTATGCTTATTGTACAGAAGGGACACGTAATGCACCACAAGTACCTTTCACTTGCGTTGATATAAAAATACCTTTCTTTTTTTGCTTAAATTTAGCTTTTTACTTTTAAATTTCAATATTTTATTTTCAATAAATATGAATAAATACAGAAAGAAAATATTATGTGCTTTGATAACGCCTAGTAAGACATTTGTTTTGATGCAAAATATTATTACACTGAGTGCACACGAGTGTGGTGTGCTGTATCTTTGGTGTAGTTTTCTACACTTAGTTAAGCTTTGCTTGCATGAGGTGGAGGAATAACCTGGAAGTAGAACTTCAACTGGGCTTCAGAAACTTTGGAAGTAACTATGAATATACTATATTATATTCGACGGCTATGACTCATTAACTGGCCTGCAAATAAACAAACCGTATGAAAAAAATATATATATATATATACATAAAATCAGTACAGCTAGAACAAACTATGATAATTTGAATAATATCTCGACATGGAAGTCATATGCAAAGACCGGGAAAAATGTCAATGTTCATTGCCCTGTATGTTAGACTCCACATAGTCATGTGCATTCAAGCATTTTTAACATGCTCACTAGCTAACGCAGCATGGGCTCATATTCGAAAAAACATTTACGCAGAGGCTAGAATTCAATATCTCTCATACAAATTTGAAGTTTTAGTTAGGCTAATCGCTGTGGGCTAATGTGAGACGGAATTTTTTAAATTTTGATTGGGCCAACCAATTATAATTAGGTTACCCAGATACTGAACGATTATGATCCGCAGGCACCACCTAAGACGCATAAAAATAAAAATACTCAATCACGAAAGTATATATGAAATTAAGTGCTCTGAATCACAGCAAGTCCTGCAGTCTTTGCATAAAAATAAGGCTTCCGTGGTAATGAAGTCTGGTATATTGCTGGATATAGTATATTTGATTATCTTGTTTCCCGTGCATTTGCAACAGGCTCTTATTTTTCAAAGAAGTGTATAACAAAGAGTAGACCAAAGACAAAACACAAACACACACTTGTTTAAAGCTAATCTTTTAGTGAATCTTTATACGAAGTTTTCGTTGCGACCGCATTGATGAGCAATCAGCATTATTTCACGGCTGGCGAAGTTTAAATATCAATAATAGAGGGTTTATTTTGCTGCTGTTGATGCCGTCCTCATTATTTTGGGCGAAGGATAATTAACGAAGGTTTCACTTAAAAGTCGTCAATCACAGCACCGTTGTTGTATCACCGTACCATATCATCAACGACGGGAAATACACGCAAACTAGAGTGACGTGTATGCTATACTCCACATTTCCCTCCCCTCCCCCCGAGCGTCTTTCATGTGTCCATTGACTGCTGACGCAATAAGAAACAATTTTTTTTTTCTCCACGCAGTCATGATAGTTTCCCGTTTATTTCTGGTCTAGAACTGGCGCCAAATCTTACAGCGTGTTTCAAATGAAGGTAAGAATCTGATGGATAGGCAGACCTCAACGTCTCGTCAACAGCGAGGTCATAGCAGACTGAAGTAAGTCGCTCAGAGAAGCAAGAACGAGGGAAGGAATCAGCCACACCCTGTATCAACGAATCATTCCAGGATTTTCCTTGGAGTGACTTCGGAAAACCCAAACCAGGATGGCCAGGAACCAGGAATCCAACCCTCGTCCTCCCGAATGTGAGTCCGGTGGTTTACCACAGCGCCACCTCGTTCAGTGCGTGCACGTTCGTGTGTTTGTGTGTGTATATATAT
This sequence comes from Clitarchus hookeri, assembly GCA_002778355.1. Lineage (NCBI taxonomy): Eukaryota > Metazoa > Arthropoda > Insecta > Phasmatodea > Phasmatidae > Clitarchus > Clitarchus hookeri. The sequence continues at coordinate 517,544 of NQII01000264.1, forward strand.
NNNTATATATATATATATATATATATATATATATATACATATATATATACACACACACTCTCACACGTGCCAAATTATTTCGCAAATGCTGCGCCGGTGATGTGACAAACATTTCATAGGCATTTACGTTTTATATTCACGGTGTCATCGTCTGCATCGTCTGAAAAGAACTCACCGTCTCTGGTGGTGATTATTTATTATTGTCGTACTGTGTTCCACAAAGTGGTTATTTACTCGAACTCGCATCACGCTAAGGTAATTACAGGCAGTGTTTATCAGCTGGTAATTTATGTTCATACGTTTGACGGGTTTTTTTTTATGGCATTATAAATTATTCATTTTATGCTCGCTTTTTAATCTAAACTTCGAGGTAAATATGGACCGGTGCTATAAAAATTTCCGAAACTTTTTCATTAATAGGTCAAGAAAACATCACGCTAGGGAACCTTCATTTTCTTTAACATAACCAAAGAAATACTCTTGACATGTCCTGTACTTAGGGATAAGAAAATAATTTCTTTATTTGTTTGTACTCATAAATGACTTGTGCGGAGACTGAAATAGTACCTGCTATTAACGCGCGTAAATTATGGCCATTCTAGCTAGAATCGGGTAACGTATTTGAAAAGTGTGCGATTTATTGGACGCTATTTTTACACAGTAAGCAGAAAAAATCACAATTGTTCTTCACTTTTAGCACGTTTAGTTGATCAAAATATTAATTTTACTTCTTTGTATGGGAGGCCTATTTTTTTTGCTCTGTTTCCGTTACCTATTTCTAAACTGCAAAGGACTAAACCGCTATAACTACGGGTTCAGTTTCAACACGCAGAGGCATTTGGACAACCATGAAATTACGTTTTTTTTTTGTCTTTGATACGCGCTCAAGGTTAAAACGACACGCAAAGGTAATTAATTCCGANCCATGAAATTACGTTTTTTTTTTGTCTTTGATACGCGCTCAAGGTTAAAACGACACGCAAAGGTAATTAATTCCGAAAACAATTCCGTTTTGATATGCTAAAGCCGCAGTCGAATCTGATTTTCATATTCTAGTGGCTTGCACGTGTAGGTAGACAGCCCTGTGTTGCCGGGTTTGATTTACAGCCGTGTTTTTCTTTCAGAGGGGAAAATTGCGATGTGCCCATGACCAGGACAGCAGGGAAAAATGTTAATGGCTCTTCGCTTGGACGTTCACACACGAAAAAAAAACACAGAGAGGGAAAACAAACAAAATATCTCGCGGGCAAATTAGTTGCCTCTCCTCCTTGTCTGCTCGTGTGCAACGGCTCTTTGTATTAGTTCGTACCCAATGAACGTGTACGTGTGTGTCTGCACTTTCCGAATGAGCTGCGGTGTGTGNGAAATGGAAAGAAACGACGCCCGACCCGTTCATCGAAGCACCTGTCACTCACAGGAACGGCGTCTGTGCGGCTGGCAAACAAAGAAATGTAGGTCACTGTGTTTCGTTCCAACACGAACGTACGGGCGTGCTCGCGTATATGACAATCCGCAGGCTAAACTCAGCTACGTACATTGACGGAACATGACATCAGAAAAATAAGTTTAAATTTGAAAACGTTGCGTGTCTCTCCCAACAACTCACTAAAGGAATTACACAACTGCAAAATTCCCGACGTCTAAAATTTTAGATTGGGAAAATTAAATACATCATTTTCGTTCACATTTGTGATTGGCAGAGCCGGCGAATTTTTGCGAATAAATTCGAGTGCGTGATATATTTAAATGCCACATGCATACAACAGTATTAATTTTTCTGTGTTAATTTTCTGTTGTCTGCGCTGGGAACAATTTTTCGATTTGGACATGCCACTCACGGTCCATCGCCCTTGACGCTGGGCGTCCATGTGCGTACAGTTATTACAATTCAGTAATACGTAGTACAGTCAACACGTTAATGAATGCTGTGGTGCGCGGTTGCCCACATTCGGAGCACCGGCACACGAAACTCGAGTTACCAGTCATCCCTAGAACTTATTGACTGTAATAACTTTAACCAATCATCGAAGTCAATTAACGCTACACGTTGTTATTAAATTTTGTCAATCTGCTTGCGAAATATTGTTGCCCTAATGACGTAGGCATGTTTTAAAGAGCTTAGCTGCCTGGACGAGAATCAAAGTTGATCAGTACTAGCGAAACACAATTTTCAAAAACCTAGCCAAATGAGGAGAAAAAAAAGACAACAGCCAAAAATAAAAAAAAGGAAAACTTACAGATGTGTACGTAACACAATGAAGTCCAACCATCAACCAGATTATTTCACAGTCATAGCCAATAACGGATAAAATGTTGAAAGCGTTTACAAATCTCTACTGGAAACTACCGTTCGCGCAGATAGCGCGGCGCAAATTAAAAAAAATATTTATTTATTTTCCGAGGTCCCACGAATTTTTTAAATCCGTTTGATAGCAAAGTAGACTGAGAACACTTGCGTTTTTAAATTTTTTAAAGTGGTTTTAATACAGTTTTTGTAACACCCCGAGGGGATGATTATGATCCAGTAATCAACATGGAAAAAGTGTATTTTTTTCAGTGACGTGCGAATTACTTCTGATAAAGTCAAGACGTCAGTGAATGTTTTTGTCTGGCACCAGAAGAATTCCCGAAATTTCCAGGTTTCTAACAATCAGTGACATCGAGTGCTTGGTTACAACGTGAGTTGGAGACTGCTCATAAATGCACACTCGCGGTATTACACCGTAAACCCATGTCATTTTGTAACTCATAACTCCTTAAGCCAATGTGCCTAATGCAGATTATATTGCATAGGAAGTGATTCAATGATTTACTGCAAGCAGCACTAGAACCGCTCAGTAAAGGAAGTCCTCACACGTGGGCGATATCATTCGTTGTTGAGACTATTTGTTGATTTCATAAACAGCTTCTACCAATATGATCGAGCATAACCACTGTTCGTTGTTTCCGATTTGTATGAGACAGTTTAACTGAAGTACTGTTCCAAACAAATAATATATCGGTTGCACCATCTAAGTGATACTGCATCTATTTAAAGAAGATAACCTTTAAGTGGCAAGGCAAACAAATCACAGATTGACGTTTTTATTGGTTTGTGATTGGCCAATTGTGTTTTTCGTACGCCGTAGATATTTGCAGGGGAAATTAAACTCTGCAAAATCAGAGTGGAAGGAATCTTATTGAGCCAAACGAGGTGACAAGTTTCTTGCGCGCAAACGACAGCCAAGTTGCAAAACTGCGAATAATAAGTTGCAGCCTATCAATCACTTCGATGTCTTCGCGAACAGCCATTGTACTTAATTAAACACCACTAGCTGAGGAAGAGATGCAAAAAATATTAATATCATTTTCTTTTGGGCGAATAAAAATGTCTTGGCAAACACATCAATACATATTTTAAAATAGATTTAGGCTGCCAGTACTCCAGTACCGATTGTTAAATACCCTTGATACCTAATTATTATGTTGTTTTTACGATACAGATCACGTGTAATGTGATTTAGTTGACATAGTTAATCAGGAGCATAAAAAATTGGGCTCCTACACGCCGAAATGTTCGACTTTTAGGTACTATATTTTGAAAACTATAATAGATTGACTACAAATATTTACATTTATGTGGTATTTATATAAATTTATTTCAGGCAATGAAATAAAAAATAATAGTGAAATATGGATTTAAGGAGGTTGAGCAAGTAGGAATACTAGGGTTAGAAGTTAGTGGCCAATAATATCTTTAACTGCGCTCATCACGTATAAGGCCATCTCACTGAAAGGTAACGAGAATTTGGCAGTTCTGTACTTACAGTAAGTAGAACAGAGAAACTGCGTCTCTTTGTATCGCCAGTGAATGGTGTATTATAGCACCTACCCGTACTTCAAGGCGTATGACATTTGTGAGGGACTTCGCATGCAGCTGCACGAAAACAGGAAAGAGAGCTAGATAGGGAGAGAGAGAGAGAGAGAGAGACAGACGGCGTGTCGGAGAGAACGAGAGAGCTGGAAATAGAAGAAAAGGTAAAAAAGAGAAAACAGCGACAAAGTTCACTCGATAACTGCTGGTTTCACCCGCCGCGCTACAACGCGCCTCGACGCCGGGCGCTCGTGTTCTAACTCGCAGCTACCGCGCTCGGCGGGCGCTCGTGTTCTAACTCGCAGCTACCGCGCTCGGCGAAAGTGAGGGTTCCGATTGAAACAGCTTTGTTCCTCTCCTCGTTATCGGTTTTCCCGCCATCGCAGAGCTCGCGTGGCAATTCATTTCTCCGCCCGTTGTTCGACCTGCCTTCGCCGCGAGGTGATCACATCCAGGGAAACTCGCTACGAATAAAACTTAAGTCTACTTCAACAAGTTTTCGGCGAATTTAATATCAAAAATAGTTTTTAAGGTCGCCAACAACATTTGGCAACTTAAGTAACTTAATTTATTACTAACATTTACACGCGTGTGTTACCTAGGGTCAGTAAAATAGAAAAAAAAATGTAAATTTTATTTTTTTTTAAGATGTTTGCGAGTTAATTTACTTTTTACGATTGGCAGAACTTTTTCTTCAAATGGCATTTAGAGATTTTGAATTATGGTGAAAACATTAGGATAATACTTAGCTTTAATTATCCTTTGTGCACGTATAAAGTATATATTTTTTATATTATCCGTTATCTTTATCCTGAGAAACCGTTCCTTTGTTTCCCTGAATCAGCCACAATGTGGATAATCTAATACTGAACGGATATGAAATGCTCGTAAGCAGGTGGACCGTGTGTAAAAACAAAAAAATAATCGAAATATATAACCCAGAATAGGCGATAGGGTTTTGGAAACTATCTCATCATGAAAACATGGAAATTATATATTTCACCAAACAACTCCCGAATGGCGCACTCAGAAATGCAAATGACACATCGGGACCTCAGCAGCCAGTTACTAGGAGTAATTTGCAAGCGTCTAAGTGGAGTACTGACAAACATTCTGTGATTTGGGTGTTTTCTGAAAAGACATTGTCTCTACTGACATCTCAAAAAATTTTTGTTTCGCACTATGACGGAAATAAGCAATATAATTTGGATAACATGGCGTGTGTAATTATAAACATTACTCTTGTAATTTGAAACTCGTTTGACACAGTCCCTTCAACAGCACCAAAATTGAATTTTAGTTTGCTGTAGATCACAGCCAATCTTCCAGACGACCAACATTTTCAGTACTGAGATTCACCAACGACAAACTAAAATATTGCCTGCACTTCTAAAATACATCGAGGAGAGAGAGAGAAAGAAGAGAGAGAGAGAGAGAAGGAGAGGGAGAAAAAAAAGGGGGGGGGCATATTAGGTTTTAATGCCACAATTTTCTGTTGCATTACAATTGCTGCTAATGTGTTTGTCCAAACGTTTTAAGTTTATAAATTTAACCTAGTACATTTGCAAGTGCTTGTAATATATCGAATATATTAAGAATTTAAAAATGACGCCTCACTAATTACTTTATAATTATGTGACAAAATTTCAGAATTTATGTTTGTTCTACAGCACACTGCAGTGTATATTGCCATAAAGGTCTTAGTTATAGTTTCAAAATAAGTATTCCTAAATACCTGAAATATGCAAGGATCCAGTAATTCAAGATTATGTGTGATTACAGGACCAGCAGTTATTTCACAGATTGATCTGACACTTAGCTAGTGTTCACAGTCCTTCATAAACTCGAGCCGTTATCGATAGACACACCTGAATTCCGCATAGAAAGGGGAAGGGGGTTGGTTAACATGCAGGCTGTACTTTAATATCTTCGGTTCATACCAAGCAGTTTTCTTATCGTCATATATCAAGTGTCTTTGTGAGAAAACATTTCACTACTTGACAGGGCCAGTCAGAATTAGGGAGCTCAGATAACGAACATATAAGTTTGCATAGCCTATGTGATGTGCGGGCAGGAACTCAAGACGCATACCAATAAGGATCATCCAATTAAGAAAGGGGATCGTAGCTAAATTATTTTGAAGTAGAAAAATTCGGAAGATATTTTAACGGAAAGCAGTCGTTACTAAAAATCGTTTGATTATTGGCTGTTGACATAGGATGTATTTTTATACGGGATTGTCGTGTCATATTATTTATTCATGTTTAACACTGCATCATGATAACAAAGGGCTTATCCGAAGGAAAATAAAACAGCGGATCGATCGTAATAGTGTAGCAAAAGATTAAATGCTTGTTGTTTGCTTTGCCAGGAAAATAATCGCGNAAAACAGCGGATCGATCGTAATAGTGTAGCAAAAGATTAAATGCTTGTTGTTTGCTTTGCCAGGAAAATAATCGCGAAACGTTCAGGAAAGGGGAAGGAGTAGACTAGTATTATAAAAGCAAGAAAAGAATTTCGCCGGCGTTATCGAGGGCCGCAGAAACAATTTGGAAAGTAAGGAAACATCGAAAATTCAACTGTGACTCGGCAAATCCTTTGATGTGGCTGTCTAGCAACAACGGGTTGCTAAAGAAAATCCGTGAGCAATTTCTCCTCGCCCAACTACGCTAATAGCTGGCTTTTATTTAACTCGCGCCTCTCCCCGCGTTCAGCGCGACGACGGGTTGGCACCGACGAGTCTTCGACGGCGTCGCCGCTCGTAATGCCTCGTGGTGTTTACCTTCCTGGAATTGCTTCGCTTTTGTTACCACTCTGCGCTTGGCAGAGACTAATTGAAGGCCGCTGAAAGACCTCGAACCATTCTACAATTTCTGGAATCACTTTTCCGAGACCACACAAAATGTCACGTCACGGTTCTGAAAGAAGTTTTAAAATTAATTAATACGTCTGTGACTATAGCACGTGAGCTGAATGCTACTGTTGACAATTTGAAATAAGAAATAAGCAGTTTTACACCCTGTCAGCGCTATTCCCTATTACTGCAAACTTTCATCTACGAAAATTTCGTACCTTAGAATCTTTCCACACGCACGAACACATTTTTATCTATAGTGCGTAAACACTTTCAGTACTCGGCGACATTATATACTGAATTTGAAGCTTTCAAAACGTGCACGTGTCTTGAAGATCATAACTATTTACTAAATACTTTGCTGTCACCATGTTTTACTTCCCTTGCAAACGTGGCACTGGCAGTCTATAACGACAAATAGTTATTAATGACTCGCTCTTATAATCGCTTCCAACACTCATCAAGGATTAGTATTTTTATTAACTTTAACAGNAATAGTTATTAATGACTCGCTCTTATAATCGCTTCCAACACTCATCAAGGATTAGTATTTTTATTAACTTTAACAGAACTTTTCTTATTTTTAACCGCATAGCGAATGCAGTTTTTTTTTACCTGGCTTGCTATTTATTTCAGTTAATGCAGAAATTCCCATCCAATTGGGCCATTTTGATTACACATTCTGTTTTGTTCTGAGCAGTTAATGAGAGCGCGCGCAACACAGAACAGAAGTCGTTCCGGTGTACTTATACGACCTGTTTAATTTGCGCAAGAGGCGAGTGCGTTCGGAACAAGTCCGGAGCCAGTGTGACCGCATGCAATGCCGAACATGTTTGAGCAAGAGGCGACTGCGATCGGAACAAGTCCGGAGCCAGTGTGACCGCATGCAATGCCGAACATGTTTGAAGAAGTGATGTAGGTCTGAGTCCCGTGCGACTGCGTCCTGAGTCTAGAAAATTACACCAAAAGGACAACACGCCTCATTCGAGCTCCCTCAGTTTAACAACATTTCGCATGATAACTATTCCTTTCTTGGCATTACACACAAACCTGTGCCCGCTCTGTTTTACCGGTATTCTAATTAATTAAATGTAATTATTACAAAATACTACATAAAATATAAGTAAAATACCACTTTAAACAAAAATAAAATACTTTTGGGTATGCTAACATAAATATATAACGCTTGGGTTAGGAAACGACCGAACACGTCATTCATAGGGTGATTTCCGAAAGGTTTGATTTTAGAAGTGTGAAGATACTGCGAATGTACTATAAAATATATTTCCTTCTCTGANCTTTTACCGGTATTCTAATTAATTAAATGTAATTATTACAAAATACTACATAAAATATAAGTAAAATACCACTTTAAACAAAAATAAAATACTTTTGGGTATGCTAACATAAATATATAACGCTTGGGTTAGGAAACGACCGACCGGGTGATTTCCGAAAGGTTTGATTTTAGAAGTGTGAAGATACTGCGAATGTACTATAAAATATATTTCCTTCTCTGGCGTGGCAGATCTGAACTCGGCCACTCGAGCACTGGGGTTTACCATCGGCGCGCAGTCCTCTACAGCAAATCACATCAACCCTTCGAGTCACAGTGTCCAATATGAGCTAAACTGTTTACAGTAGAATAACAACTGTCGATGAAGGAAGTCCTTTATATGCGAAACTTTTAAATAAACCATTGCCCGTATGGTGTACGGGTCTCGTGTTGAAAGCTTTGAAGAACATCCGCCGTGTTCAAGGGACGTGAAGGTTGGTNACGTGGCAGATCTGAACTCGGCCACTCGAGCACTGGGGTTTACCATCGGCGCGCAGTCCTCTACAGCAAATCACATCAACCCTTCGAGTCACAGTGTCCAATATGAGCTAAACTGTTTACAGCAGAATAACAACTGTCGATGAAGGAAGTCCTTTATATGCGAAACTTTTAAATAAACCGTTGCCCGTATGGTGTACGGGTCTCGTGTTGAAAGCTTTGAAGAACATCCGCCGTGTTCAAGGGACGTGAAGGTTGGTGTACGAGGCATGTTTCACTTCTGTTTGTGTGGGATGTTCTGTGCTCGCCACGCCCGCGGAGATACAAGGCTAACCCCTTGGGGATTTCCTTATTTTTTTTCTGTTCCCTTCTCCCTTAGTGAAGGACGTCGCAGGAGGAAACTGAGTTCCGTCCAGGCCTCGAGAGGGAAGAAGGGACCTCGTTACTCGCAAGGTGCGAACCGAGGGGGATGCTTCCCTTCATCAACCACCCTCCCGAGCCAAGGGCTGTAGCTGTCACATGCAGCCACCCGGGCGACACCTACACACCGCGTCGCGACAGCTCATCCACGCTCGTTTCCTCCGCAAATAGGAAAAACCTCAGCCCGCCAATCTCGACGCCATGGACGAAACAACCCCCTTCCCTCAACCCTCTTCATGACTCTCCACGACAAATTTTTCTCGCAAACATCTAACATCCACTTCAATCGCCACTCCTGCACTTGTAGTAACGAGGGCAAGTTTCCGTACAATTCCCTTCTGTCAGTTGCTAACCCCTAGATTAATTTGTAAAGTTCGACTGTAGCAGCTAAAATAATAATAACAATAACCATTCTGCGGACCGTACTTCCGTTGGTGCAATATACAAGGTGTTTTTGAATAACATGTCAAACTTCAAACCACAGCATCTATGTGGTAATATAAACCAATCGTAGTTATACAATTCTGGAAAGGTCACCTAGTATGTTTAATATTTAATTGAAGTTAGGAACACAGCACTAGGTGTCCACATCTTCACATCTCCGTGTCAACAACAAGTTGGGTATCACAAAGGCGAACAGAACTTGCGCGTCGTGTGGTGACCAGCTGTAGATAGGCCACCATGGAGATACATGATGACCATACGTCACCAATACTGCTGCTTGTGTGGTGTTGGGAATAAAATGCAATCACTTCTGGCAGCCATAACTATTCAATTTATAACCCAAAACATTTATGGCGTCCAATGTGCAAGCCCTCTCCGCATGGCACGCCAGTTCCGTTCGCCTTCGTGGTATGCAACTTGTCATGCACGCAGGTACATAAAACTGTGTAATTCCTGCGCGGTTTTGCTTTGCTTCAACCTAAAATAAAAAATATAAGATGACATTTCCAAACATTTTGTAATTGCAATTTAGTGTTTCTATTAACCCATAGATGCTGTGGTTTTATTTTCGACATGTTATTAAAAAACATCTTATATTCTTATATACTTACTATGTTCGTATCAGCTGCAGATACTCACAAACCGCATATGAGATAACTATTCCCATTAAGTAAATATGATTTATAAAATAATAGCTGCTAACAAATTATTATAACGGTTAAACTCAGTTTGTATTTATATATACTAACGAAATTTTTTAATTTGTATGGTTTCAATTTGTATTTCCATGTGGGGTAGCCATTATTAAATTATTAGGTAATATTAAATTACGAGTAGATAGATTAGTTGGTCCGGGAACAAGGGCTCAGAGATCGGCTTTGCGGCTTCGGCCACCCCTATCTTGTACCACCTCACCGTTTTGTATTACGACATCACCGCCGTTTTGGATTATGCCACCATTTTGTATTACATCATCCATAATTTTTTATTACATCACCATTTGAGATAACAACATCGCCGCCATATTGTTTCCTGATTACTCAGCTTTCTTTCATGCTGTCGTTCCTTTTCGCCTTAGTTACCTATCTTTCATGCTCTATCATTCCACCTTAATGTCGTCCATCTTGGATTTCATTTTTCCTAGCCATCTTCGTTCCACCCCGCCATCTTGACATCATGATCTGTCATTCCACCATAGTCATCTACTATTTATCCGGTCCCCTTGAACCAACATCTTGGATTTTATTTTCCTTAGTCACCTTTTATCATGCTCTGTCATTCCTTTTCAGCTTAATCGCATTTATTTCATGCTCTACCATTCCACCTTAAAGTCTGCCATCTTAGATTAAATTTTTTTAGTCGCCTTCATTTTATCTTGTGTTCTAACATTCTGTCTTGATGTCTGCCATCTTTAAATTCATTTTTTAGACATCTTCATTTCACATTATGCTCTGCCATTCATTTTCACCTTCCTCACCTTTCTTACATGCTCTATAATTCCACCTTGATTTCGTCCATCTTGAATTTCATTTTTTTAGTCAATTTCATATGACTTCATGACCTGTTATTCCACCTTACATCTTGTTTTTAGAATTTTTCAGTTCGTGCTCAGCAATTTTACTTCATGCCCTGTCACTCCATATCAGCCATCTTGGATTCCATTTTTTTAAGTCACCTTCATTCCACCCTTCCATCTTTATATCGTGCTCTCTCATTCCTTTTCACCTTAGTCACCTTTCTTTCATGATATATCATTTCACTTTGATTCAATATTACTCATTCGGTCGCCTGCTGATTACTCGGACCAATCTAACCACCATCTTGGATTTTATTACCTTAGTTACATTTCATTCATGCTCTAGCATTTCGCCTTGTTTCTCAATTACTCACTCTGTCGGCTGCTTCACCCCTATGACATCACCATCTATTACAGTCATGCTCTGTCATTACTTTTCACCTTAGTCACTTTTACTCCAACCTGCCGTCTTGGCATTATGCACTGTAAATCCACATATTTTTGGTAGCCTGCTGATTACTCTCGAACCACCCTCTTGTATCGTTTGCTGACGACCACATTTGTTTTTAGGCAGCAATTTACAATTTATATTTTTATTTAGCCACCAGGCTAGCTCACTATAGGTCAACCTTTCTGTAGGACTTCACAACTTTTGTAATGCTTATATTTTTTCACATGTGCCTAATATATTACTTTTTTCCATTCATTTACGAGTTTTCACCTTGTGCATAGTACTTAACCACTTATATTTTACTAAACTACATACATAAAAATTTCAAAATTATTCATATATCACTTTAGTCCCCCCAGCATAATCTAATAAAGTCAACTTAACAAAATAGGGATCAGAGAAATCAAACCTACCCTATTTTAGAAAAATCATAGGTAACATACCGAATTAAAAAGTACGTACTTTAAGCAAACCTATCCACGCATGCCTCACAACATTCCGAACAGCCATACTATCAACTGTAACCTATCAAAATTTCACTCATGCAAACCAACAACACCATTCTCTACAACAGAAAAAATAACTCGTCCATACTTATACACCATAACAGCTAAACAAACTATTATATATTTCAGGTCGACCCATAACAAACAAAATTCCTGCCATCTGTCAACCTAAGATATCGTGAAATGTGATGAGAAGTGGAATCTTCACTATATTATTGCTATTGAAGTTGGTTGTGGGTGGAGATTAGTGAATCTTTAAACACTTTCGAAAACCAAGATTGACACCACACAAGGTTTTGGTTTTAATGAGGTGGACAGCATTTGTTTTGGCCCATTAAAAGTTATTTTCTCAATATAAATGATCTACTCTCGTCCATACTGAGCCTAACTGACGGACTGCGTGGTCATTTTCATAAAAAACATCCACCGTTGATCGACAGCAGGTATCTTCTACTCTTGGCAGAAAATGCCGATCTCCACATTACAAAAATTATGGAATTGCAGCTGAGTGAACTTAAATATTTAGTAATCCCACATTTTACATACTTTCTCGACTTACCAAAATCAGAATATTTCATATCTGTGCGTCATAGTCATTTACTGAAAAAAATGGAACGTAAAAAACAGTGCAGAAAGTGCCTTCTAGGATTGTCTTATCTCACAAAAGCCACCACGTTTATTCAGGAACAGGACTTCAAACTTTTCGTTGGCAGAGAGATGTCGCTGCAGGCCGAGACTACTTTGAATGAAGCTGGTATGTTTACTGCATCACGAATGGTAAGAGTTTTGTAAGGTAGGAGAACGGCCGTTTGTTCCCAACAACCTCGTACCATCGCATCAATAGAATAAAGTATGACCCACAGTCTTTTTTAGAAAATATTCTCCAGCTAAACACAAAATATGGTATGCAAATTCTGCTGTGTGGTACAATAAGCAATAATGCTTCTTAAAAATTGAGAGGATTCTATTTTCCAAAATAACAAATTTTTCCAAACGTAAACGCGCTATAGCCTCGAAACCATGCCCAAAATTTTATACGAAAACAGTACTCATTGAGGACACCCATTTTGAAATTAAGGAAGCCATGTCTTCTCCCAGTTTAGGTAACGAAGCCCTATAATTAGCAAAGTCAGCATGCTATAACTTACTAACTGTTAATATCATTTAACTAAAATTCTTCACTGAAGTATAAATACCAGTAATACAAAGTTTGCGTCATTAAAACGTATATGATATATTTTATGATATGGTGACGTTTGAATATTTTAAGATATAATAAAACAATATTTTAATTTTGATAATTAAATGAAACATAGAGTGGCATTCATATATTCTCTAACTACTTAGATAATAAAAAATAATTAGCATTTCCTTATTTATGCAATTAGCTACAGCAGCTTTACAGGTTATGGTAATTCTAAGTGTTTACTTGCTATTGAGTTTTGGGCACACTCGCAATACTTAACTTATCTCATTAAACTCTTTACTCTTTCACATTTATAGAGAGGAGTTCTCCAGAAATTTTTGTGTCGATAATTCAGACACCATTATTGCACAGTGAAATAAATTTATACAATAGTATGGCTTTATTTAACAGCACAAAATACTCCAAATTGTGATACGATCGGCTACTTGTACTGGAAGTGCCCGTAAACGTCATATACACTATCTCTGGAACGGATACAAATATTTTCGCATAATTTAGAATGCATGTATCTTATAAAAACTAATTTATGTTTGAAAAGTAATAATGCTTTACCAAATAATTATAAAACCAGCCAGATTTCAGAATCCTTGCGTAATTAAATACAAGTTTCACATTTACCGATGTTAGACTATATTGGCATACTTTCCTTTGGTTTAGCAGTCTGAGTACATAATTACAAACATATTTTTTTCGTAAGTAATATAACATGTCATTTGGGTGTAAGAACATTATTTTTATGTCATTTCCTATCGTTTAAAATTTGTGTTTTTCTTCATGTATTCTAAATCCAATTATTGTAACGATATCACAATTAAAACTCTGAATTTATGCTAGTATTAGAAAAAATTAACATTTTATAAATGTAGAAAAATTCGTTTGTTTTCACTGGCCCGAGTAAAATTTTTTTTAGACTTTACTGGTTAAAGTTTTATTTTTTATGGAATTAGCTGCAGAATAACATGAGTTGGCTTGTTCAAAACACTCATAATACCAAACATATTAGAAAATACTTTGTTGACAAAGATAGGATAATCTAAAATAACACAGAAAAGTTTTGCACACTGTCTTTAGACCTTTTTTAAAATGTAAATTATATGGAAATATAAGGAAAATTAAAAAATAGTATTCCTCGTATGTTTTTAACCTTATCTTCTAGTTCTCTGTTTCTGGAAAGTCAAATGAAGTGTCCAAATACCTCCTGCGGTTTACTAAATAAATATATATGTGTTTCTGAGCACAAACTATTTTTGTTCCAAAATCACATTTTCACAATATTAATTTACCACATGTTTATTTCAGTACAGGTTAAAATTTAAAACCTAATAGTTGGCCAGGCATGCAATGTTTGCAATATCCTTACTTGAAAGTCATTTTTTATACGAAGTAAACAAAACTCAACATATACAACAATCACCTAACCAATGTTTATTATTATTATTTTTATTAATGCCCAATCAGCCTTATTAATGAGATACAAGGTTCTAATTTTACACACGTAAAATAATGGCTATTATTGAAGCGAGAGCAGCAATATTACAAAACTACAATAAGGTAACCAGGCAAATGTCTTTAGCACTGCTTATCTATACACTCGTAAAACTGCGATTAACTTCTCCTTTATTACCATGCAAGCAAACAGAAGCTTCTTTACACTCAAAATTCTCAATGCAGCTAGAGTTAGTCAAAATGGCTTATCACTTTTAGATTGCGCTTGAGCATTCTGAAACAAGAAGCAATATTAAACGACTTCGGTTCAGTACTGTAGAACATTTCTTAACACACAACACAAAGAGGGGGCATCTGAGCTGGTCTTATTGAAGCCACGGAATGCACTTTGCTTTCCAATGGGTAATAATGCTTTGCTTTTCATGCAAAGCACACGAGGCTTACTTCAAAAAGCAAATATAAGCCTTAAACGAAGCCACTCAAAGACGAAGTTTACTTTGGAACTCACCCCAGTTATCAAAAATAGATGAAACTCCAACATCTGAAAAGAAAAGAATTTCTTAGCTCTTGTTTCTATATAATAGTATTTCAATTTCTTTATAAACTGATCAATTTCGACAGTAACTGCACATTCAGGCTTCTGGAATTTTGCTGGCTCTAAGAAGCCACTTCAACGAAGTATTGGCTTTCAGCAGCGCAGCGATAGACGACACTAAGGAACGTTAACAACACCTGAGAAAAAAATCATTTATTCCAAGAAATTTCACTCATAAACTTATGACTGGAAGCCATTTACACTTTCAGACCTAAGTTGGAGTGTATTTGCCTTTACGCTTAAGTATATGGAAGTTCTTTGTTACTTTGAATGGTTAACACCTAATTTTATACGATCTTAATGATTATCTAAGGACCATACGAAATCATCACATAACATTAAAGTCGTTAACGAAATTAATTAAATTATCAGTAAACATTGTGAATGGCGATATACACATTAGTTGGTAACTACGTTGGAGGCAGCTCGTGAGTATGAAACGCTTTACTTTATACTTAACTTATTCCACGTTTTTTGGACTAATAGAAGGTTAATATGGATACACCATAAAGTACATTATTGCTGCTCTTGCAGTGACTGTGTCGGACGAAAAACCTCGAGGCAGTCCTGTTTGTCAAAATAATGTGTACCGTTTTTTTAATCTTTGAAAAACATTTTAACAGAAATAACAACACCCTGCGGATACGTCACGCAATTATTCTGTAGTAGCGTGAAAACGACTGTCGGGGAAACTCTCCCAACACTGATATATGAAATTTAGGATTAATGATCCACATCGGCTATGTGATCAGTTAATGTATTTTCTGCCTACTTATACGCAAGTATGGGACGAAAGTAATCCAAACCAACGTCTAGAAGTATCTCCACAACTTTGACACTCTTTCCTTTACCTCCCTCCCCCCTCCCCCACGGGGTAATATCGAATATCATTTGACTTTAGTTTTCTTGACATTAATTNTAGTTAATGTATTTTCTGCCTACTTATACGCAAGTATGGGACGAAAGTAATCCAAACCAACGTCTAGAAGTATCTCCACAACTTTGACACTGTTTCCTTTACCTCCCTCCCCCCTCCCCCACGGGGTAATATCGAATATCATTTGACTTTAGTTTTCTTGACATTAATTTTTCAGTTCCAGCTCTTCTGATTGTTTTTTAAGATCACGCCACCTCTTATGAATTTCGTTAAAAAACCACGTGACATGGGATGCAGCCGGTATGTTCATTGTCGCCAACAGAAACACTTCCACGATATTTCAGCAGCGGACAATACTGCAGACTACAGCTTCACTGACTTCTGTCTGAACAGTCTTCTCTCCTACGCACTCCTTCAGCTAAATACCGTGCGTTGCAATGACGTGTGCCAATTTACGGTTAAAAAATAGCATGGCATTGGCTAAATAATTTCTAAGTAAGTTGGCTAAACCGTTACGGGCGCCGTTTGACTGGAGGTATTTTGCGTGTCTTAGGTCTAGAAGCGTGAGAGCGCTTAAAGCGATCTAAATGCTCCCACTAAATGTCTGGTCTCCTTTAAGCCCAAAGTACAGAATTAGCGTTAACTAGTCTTTCTTTCGTCAACTCGGCTCTCCAGGACTTTCAGTGTTGACCAAATAATTTCATGGTTAAACAAAGAAAAAGTTGAGCTGCATATCTCTACGATATGTTAAGGAGCCTGTACCTAAACATGATTTAAAAACATTTCTGATAGCCGTTTTAAATTTTTAAAAGTACACATTAGTGACGAAAACGACGAAAATAAAAAAGAACGGAAAATAGTATCCTGAAGTGATAATTTTCTTAAATTCTATTCATAAGCAGACACCGCACAAAATTATTAAATAATTCTTAAAAAAATAACTATACGACTGAACCTCTGCTCACTGTTTGGAGGCCTGGAAATACAACATCCTTAACAGCATCGATTATTATAATTTTTGTATACTGGCTTCTAATAAAATCCATATACCTCAAGTAACCTGTTTTGCGTAAATCGCTTTAACAAGTTTAGTTTTGGTTCTCTTTGGAAAGGAAATGCTAGGAAAACACCGGAAAATTTGAGGTATTCAATTTAAGAACATGTTAATATTTGAGCTTTAATACATTCAATTTTAAAATCACAGTTGGTGTTATGTTTATAGTACACGACTTGAAGCATTCTTCGTCAATAAAAATCCAAAAAGAAAATTGAATATTAATGGCTTGCTACTTGATCAAGGATGAATCTAGCTACGCAGAAACACTTCCAGGCATGGCATCTCACATAATGGACGGTACAGTGGAAGTATGTGTAATGACCTACACTGTACTGTACACTGCAGATAGTAAAGGAAGTCACTCGCGAGTTGAGAGATAGCATTCGTGGTTTATACTATATCCCATAGATGTATCAACAGCTGCTGCCAATAACATAAAACCATATTTTTTATTCGTTTCAACATATTACAGAGCTCATACTGATCACAGTATGGTCCCAATAAAGGTCTTTGTTAGTTTCAATGCTTAAGTTACATTTAATATATGCCTGAAAGAGCTGAACCTCTTATATGCAGAATNAAGGTCTTTGTTAGTTTCAATGCTTAAGTTACATTTAATATATGCCTGAAAGAGCTGAACCTCTTATATGCAGAACATTTTTAATCTGAATGACAGGTAATTTTACCCTCACATTTTTTCTCTCTCTCCACAAACGAACAACGTATAACGTGCCTGATACTATTGCTAGAAATCATGCAAATCTTCAACAAAATAATTTGCTTTCTCAAATGGGAAATATCCGAGGAAATATCTGTCGAATTCTTTTATTGCTCCGTAGAGAAGAATCACAACTAGAGCTTTNCAAATGGGAAATATCCGAGGAAATATCTGTCGAATTCTTTTATTGCTCCGTAGAGAAGAATCACAACTAGAGCTTTTGTAACATACTTCATATGTAGATGTAATGTTTTATGGCGGGAAAATCTGACGACTTTTAGGTTCAATGGAATGAGCATAAGCTTGAAATTTTTATCTCGAAATTCGCTGAGTCTGATGGTGGATATTTCCTCCATTTGTGTATTCCAATCGCAGTTTTTTCTTTGTATTCTGTATGTCTGAATAAAGGCCATAGAATTCACTCAAGAAAAGAGGAAGAATATAAAGATTTTTCGAAAATGATATTTCCTGGAAATATATTTACAACTTTTTCATTTTCTCTAGTAGTATGAAGTGTATATAAATTGCCTGAAAGTGTTGAATGAACTGTTATTTCAAATCAATTTGTAAGATCAGTCTTTTCATAATGGTTTCAACAAATCGTATGAAAACGTCACATGATTACTTACCGCGAGCTATAAAGATCAATAATGTAATTTCAAGTTCGTTCGCATTAGAAACTGTATCATTTTGATGCCGTACCTTTGAATGGGATCCACAGTAAGCAAATTTAAACATTCAGACTCGTTTTAACAACCAAGTTTGGGGAATTCTGCATTAGAAAGTTTATTTTCCCTAAATAGTCTCTGCTGCATCAAAGTTCATTGGAAATTGTTCCTACAGTATTTTAGAAAAAATATTAACGAAGAGAAAACTGAATTATTCATTGAAATTTTGAAATCTGATATAATCGCTGATACCGAATACGTATCCAGCGAGTTCAAATTAAGTGCCTTTACATAAAATTATAAAGTTATTTAACTAACACATGTTGTATCCATGTCCTATTTGCTTCATAACCAACTTTTCCACAAATAAATGATGAGTGTATTTCGTCCTTTATCCTCTTTACGTCAATAACTTCAGATGAACAAATATTTTCGTCTCTCTTCCTGCAAATGCCAACATTCCTAAAAGTATTGACAAAGGCAAATAAAGAGGAATACCATTTCTTGGCGTTGATAAAAGGAGACACTTCTTTTCATTCGCAGCCCAGCTCATGTAATATTCGTATTTTCTGGTGCTCACAAACACAGTTTCTGTTCGCGCGAGTGGGTTAGAGTGACGTCAGAGATATCGGATATATATATATATCAAAATATTTTTTATAAACTATACGCATCACTACAACAGTTAACTTAAATTTATATAAACTTTTAGCGTTTAATTTTCTAAAAGTAAGTGATACCATTCAATGTATTTTCTCTGTATATTTATTATTGGTTCTTTACCTTCCAGACCGTGGCAAGAAATCAGACTCCCGATGAAAAAAAAAGCACAGATGTGTTGATGCCCAGTTTAGCACCAAACTATTTAATGAAATTTGCTGGTCTCGAGACATCAGCCAGTGAAATATGCGTGATTTGTTTTCCTTGCGTTTTAAATGCAGATATTCAGACAAAAAAAAAACCATTACAATGGTTATTGAGAGAGGTTGTATATATTTCGCAAAATTAAACACATAAATCTTTATAACCTTTAATGAATTTCAAGAATTTTTTTTCTTGTAAACTTATTCTCTCTTTGAGAAACAGGCCAATACTGAACGTTTGCGATTTGTACGATGACAACCAAGGCCGGTTTCTAAAATAACCTTTTCACACATGAACATAAACTGGAACATCAGAATTTTTTATTCTAACTACGCACGAAACCTTTTTCACGGAAGATTCCCGCACTTGAAATCTTAGTACACAGAGGATGTGTGCCGTAAGTAAGAAAAACAAATGTTTGCAAAAAAGAAGTTTTCTGCACAAGGTTGACTTCAAAACATTAGTTCTGTGCCTGCAGCTTTCCTTTGGATATCAGCAACGTGCATCGGTAAGAATACATATTTTTTACTTTACGTGGCCAAACAGAATTACGTTCGTCCAATAAGGAACCTCTGTGATTCTCGGACAAACTACTAAAACGCGCTTGCCTTTATGGACGCCCTTATGTACGGCGCGTGGCGTTGCCGGCGACCCACGGAACACGAGTTTCACCTCTTGTGAACGCATGATCGACCGCTGCCCGCACAATATGTAAGTACAGACAGACGCAGTGGCGTGGCGGTGTATTTGTTGTTCCTGATTGGCTGAGCGAGTCCTCTGAGAACAGGTCTTGTGTTTGATTGGATACTGCATGCCNGGTGTATTTGTTGTTCCTGATTGGCTGAGCGAGTCCTCTGAGAACAGGTCTTGTGTTTGATTGGATACTGCATGCCGAGGAGGTTTCCTTTCTCTCCGGATGGCGAGTCAGTAACCAGACGCTGATTGGCGAACAGGAGTTCCAACGCGGCTCAGTGACGCCAATATGCTGACGCGTGTGGCTGGAGGTNACCAGACGCTGATTGGCGAACAGGAGTTCCAACGCGGCTCAGTGACGCCAATATGCTGACGCGTGTGGCTGGAGGTTGCGATATAAGAGACTGCTTCACCTCTGTGGGCGAGTTGAGAGATTTGGGCGGCTCTTAACAACAATGTCTCGAGAGCTGATGAGGGTGAAGCGAGCTGAGTATGGAGCAGCGCCGGAAGGAAAGGGCGGGCGAAACAGCAGATCCCCGAGAAAACCCGCCGACCAGCGGCATCGTCCGGAACGATTCCCATGTGCGAAAATCCGGGAGCAATCCCGCTGGGAATCTAACCCGGTACACTTGGGCAGGAAGCGAGTAGTCTAACCACTACACAACCGTGGCCCCTTTTAACATCCGTGTTTAGTACTATATGACCTAGCCACAGAGAAAATAATGATAAAGAGGTGAAAGCGGCGCTTATACTGCGAACTACAGCGGTACACGTCTGAAAATGTGTGTCATTTGTCAGCAACATGATGGAAAGCAGTTCGCCAATCAGACACAAGGCCCATTCCCAGAGCCTCGCCCAGCCAATCGGAGAATGGGTACGTCCACATCACAGAAAACGCCACGCCATTTCGTCGTTGTGTTATTTACTCAGTGTCCTGACCTGTCGGATGATTCGCTATCTCTGAAGTCTAATCTATTCCCTACAGTTAGTATATATTTTTTATATAGTATCAGTT
The DNA here is from genome assembly GCA_002778355.1 of Clitarchus hookeri. Classification (NCBI taxonomy): domain Eukaryota; kingdom Metazoa; phylum Arthropoda; class Insecta; order Phasmatodea; family Phasmatidae; genus Clitarchus; species Clitarchus hookeri. The sequence goes on from NQII01000264.1 coordinate 538,502, forward strand.
CTTTTCTGCCTACGTTTACTGTTTTGCAAGAAAAGATAGAATTTAATAACCTGCATGTATCACTACACGAACACCAGATATGTTGGTCTCTGTATCACGTCTTGCCACCGCCATACGGATCAATAACACACCGGAAGTGCTTTCTGCACAGTACAGCGTTCATTACTGACCGGATGTCAACCACATATCCTAGTTGGTCGTGCTCCAATCAAATGTATTTTTATACGTAACGTAACATGCAATGCGTCGCGTTCTTTAGGCAGACTAACTGTTTTTCATTTCTTATTTTCTTGTTGATATAATGAAGTGTCTTTTTTTNTGCGTCGCGTTCTTTAGGCAGACTAACTGTTTTTCATTTCTTATTTTCTTGTTGATATAATGAAGTGTCTTTTTTTGCAATATTATGTTAAGAAATTGTGAAAAATATATGCATTGCTCAAGCGTTACAAAGGTTTAGTCGGAAAAATCGCTCGTACAATGACTAGGGATATACAATTTTCGCGAAAATATTCCGTTAGGAATTGTGTTANGCGTCGCGTTCTTTAGGCAGACTAACTGTTTTTCATTTCTTATTTTCTTGTTGATATAATGAAGTGTCTTTTTTTTGCAATATTATGTAAAGAAATTGTGAAAAATATATGCATTGCTCAAGCGTTACAAAGGGTTAGTCGGAAAAATCGCTCGTACAATGACTAGGGATATACAATTTTCGCGAAAATATTCCGTTAGGAATTGTGTTAGGATGTATCTGCGATTCACAGCCTCTCACTGTTGGAGAAATGTAGTTCCAATTTGCACAATGAAACACGCCATGACAGTATATGTTAATTTCTCGTGGGTCATTAGAGAGAGGTATTTTTTTTCATCGCTCCATGCAGATAGTAAGCAATTACCGCTTATACGGCGCAATTGCGAGTTTCAGAGTAGAACAGGTTGAATGAGCTCTAACGGCGGTGACAGTCACTGAACAAATGACCTTTCTTAAGTATGAAGAGATCAATGAAGTAGAACATAACGAAGAAATAAAGCAGACAAGTTCACAGAGACTAACGAAATGGCTTGGCGTTTCCTTTGATGTAGGCGTATCCATATCAGATTGGCTGCGCTACGATTTGAGAACGGGCCTCACGTGCGATTGGCTACTGCACGCTGTGGAAGGTTTCCTATTGGCTAAGCTGCTGGTAGGTCACCAGGCGGTGATTGGGGAACGGCGTTCCACCATTTTGCTGACGTATGCGACTGGAGTTTGTGGTACAAGCCGCTGTTACACCTTTGTGTTCGTAAGTACTCTGTGACGAAAATGCCAGTTATAGTGAAACGTGTACAGAAATAACATTTTTGTGAACCCGAAATTGTATTGCCATGAAAATTTTTCGGTTCGAATTTATTTGCATGTGTAGTATTTTCCTCATTTCAGCATGATCTCCGCCCAGGGCGTTGTTCGTAGGCCGAGCGCACGTTTAGGAGGAGGGGGGGAGGGGGGAGGTTTTTCACTCGGCCGTCACTCCGCGTAATGTGCCATCTCCGCCGATCGCTATCGCCCCGAGCACGCACCCTTGGCTACACGGCATTCGCGATAATCCCCTGCTCGCTGCCACATGGTAGCCACTGGTGGTCAGCGGTTGCAGGGTATGACTGTGCTTGCTTACTGCCGTAGACCAACAACCACAGCGCTGCTAGCGGGAACTGAATGCATCGCCACCACTCGTGAGTTCAGACCTGAAATATTCACGATATCATCTCGGGGACGCAGCAGCTGATAGGAAGCCATCTGCTCAACCGGCACCAAACCAACCTGCGATTGCCTGGCAAGTAAGCTGCCTGACAAGCAGATGTTCGACACCGCAGCTGATGAGACAGTCAGCTTTTCGAGAGGCCATCGTTGGCTGCACGAAGGCTCTGGAGTACAGGCGTTGTGTTTTGTCGACTACCACGAAAGCCTGCTACCGGCCGGGATACTTTCTGTAGAGTTCAGAATAATGTCCTGGTTTGTGAATGACGTTTCACCGTATTGCTTGCAAGTCAGGACCTCGTTGCGGGAGAAGCGAAGAATTAGAGAATTCCTGTCCTTTACAGAAACTCAGTGTAACTGTGAACGACTAGGAGTAGTTTGACAGAGTCATGAAAACTCCAGCGTGTATGAATCACGCTAGGGCAGTAGCTAGAGGTACGTGAATGTCCCGAATTCTCTCGGAAGTAAACTAGACATCAGGCAAGTATGCTCTGGTGTCCCTTTCACTATTGGACAAAGGTGGTCTTGACACGCCACTTGGACAACTCTTCAGCCAGTCGTACACAGGAATAAGTATAGCGTGGGCGTATCACGTGCCACGTAGTAGAATAAACAAAAGCTTCGCGCCATGGAAACAGCCATTAGTAAACAGTTGTGGCCCCAGTAAACAAAAGACTTAGAAGTCTAGGCTCCTGCCAAAATAATTCGCGAAATTCACGTACTTCTTGTAATAGCCAATGAGTAAGTAATAGTGGCACGAATATAGAGAGAACTCTAAAGTCTAAACAGCTGCTACAAGACTTCGAGTAATGTTTGGGACTTTACCTAATACCAGTGAGCCTCGCCATGCTCCTTGATGCATGCAATAAATTTTATGCTATATTCTAGGGCACTCTGTGGCATTCGACACACACAGCATGAAGGTAACATCGACAAAATTCACCACTATCAAATATATCAATCAAAGGGCAATAANGCATGAAGGTAACATCGACAAAATTCACCACTATCAAATATATCAATCAAAGGGCAATAACATTTTTTTCAGCAGGTCTCCTGTGACGATCATTAACTCTGTACATTTTATTCCTCAAATACATTATATAATTTTAANATTTTTTTCAGCAGGTCTCCTGTGACGATCATTAACTCTGTACATTTTATTCCTCAAATACATTATATAATTTTAAATATGACGTTTTTTAAAATTAGGTTTGGAAGTGATACGTTAGGTTAGGGGTGAGGTCATGTTGCTTAGGGTAGGTTGAATTAGCAATAGTTAAGTTTGGTTAGGGTAGGTATGTTGGTTTTGGTTACCATAGGTACACTGAGCATAAGTAAAAAAACCAAAACACAAAACAAATTTGGTTTCAGTATTAACGTTTATATTATAATGCTGTATAACAATTTACAATAATGAGAAAAATTCACAATATTAAACAAATATCTTTGTTAAAACACAAATAAACGTTTTTATATCTTATACAACAAACACAAAATTTACATTAACATTAAGACCACCACCTAACCTAAAAAGTACATTCCTGTCTTCTGAGCAAATCTATGGCAGTAAATTATACATGCGTAGTTTTTGCGAAATCATTCGATTGCTCGTTAGGTTTCAAGCACATTATGCTGAATCGTTATTTTTATTATTAGACCGCAGATATTTAGACACGCGTAAGTCAAATATGAGTCAGTAAAAGTAGAATGATACAGCCTAGTCGGTGGCAAGGGGATGGGGGATCGGAGCGCCGGAGCTGTTCATGCTCTGTCATTCCGGACCCCCAGCGGCCATCTTTCCCTCGAGATTTCACTTTTTTCATTAAAATTTCCCTTTTTTTTTCTTCAAAATTTCCCGTTTTTCCCTAGAAAAAAACACCGATCCCCCCAGTTGCAAAAACGATCCCCCTAAAGGCACTTTTGGAACCATCGGAAGGATTTGGGGATCGTTTTCAAGGGCAGAGCAGTGGCGGCCATATTGGATTTATAGGCATAGGGTATGCCAAATCGGTACACAGGATCCAAGGTCCGTAGCCAAAGCTAACCGGCCGCCATGTTGTGGCGACACCCAACCTTCACATTGAATACAGGTTATCTAGACCTTTAACCTTGACCCAGTAAAATTTAAATTTGAAAACCCCAAAAAATCCAAAAAAAATCCCATAAATGTAAAAAAAAAAAAAAAGATTAAAAAATGATTTAAAATGTATGAAATATTTATTAAAATTAAGAATAATTTTCCGAAATTTATAAAAAATTATTTAAAAAATTATAAAAAAATTAAAATTTCGAATGTTTGGGCATGAGGGGACTAGAGAGAGAGAGAGCCGAGGCGCCAACTGGTCGCCATGTTATAACGTCACCCAACCGCCATGTTGATTTTAGGTAACATTGGCCCTGTGACCTTTAACTTAACCTGTTGACCTTGAATGACCGTATCTTGAATCCAAAAATTCATCAAAAATCCACAAAAATGTTTTCATAATTCATAAAATAATGTATAAAAAATTATGTAAATATCACCAAAAAATAATAAAAATATTATTATAAATTATTTTTAAAAATACATTTTTAAAAACTTACATTTCCATAGATTCTCTACAGCACCAAATCCAGCAGACGACTGATCACTCTCCAATCGATTACACTGTAATAACATACACATCCGCACCTGTCACGAATATAATTCTGTTGAATGCAATCCACCCGCCATATTGGTTTTTTAGTTTGTCATTTATTTACATTTTCAACACCTAGGTGGCACTGATAACTCCGACCAACATGTTAGATCTGGGTGACATTCATCTTGACCTCATATATATGACTTTGACCCCATGTTTATGACCTTGGACAACCTTTAACCCAGAAATAAAGTACACAATTTTATATAAAATCCAAATATTCACAAAAAAATTATTAAAAAATAATAGAGAATTAATTTTTTAATCAATATGTAGATCAATCTCGCAATCTATCCATCAATCAGCACACACATTCGATCCGCAATTTCCTCCAAAATCCGGTCCGCAATCCGTTCGGCAATCTGCTCTGCAATCAGCACCACAATCAGCAATCCACACAACAATCCACATATCAATTCAGACCAATCCACGCACACCAATCCACGCACCATCTAAACAACAATCCACACACCAATCTAAACAACAATCCACACATCAATATAAACAAACATCCACACATCAATATAAGCAAACATCCACACACCAATCTAAACAACAATCCACACATCAATATAAACAAACATCCACACATCAATATAAACAAACATCCACACACCAATCTAAACAACAATCCACACATCAATATAAACAAACATCCACACATCAATATAAGCAAACATCCACACACCAATCTAAACAACAATCCACACATCAATATAAACAAACATCCACACATCAATATAAACAAACATCCACACACCAATCTAAACAACAATCCACACACCAATCTAAACAACAATCCACACATCAATATAAACAAACATCCACACATCAATATAAACAAACATCCACACACCAATCTAAACAACAATCCACACACCAATCTAAACAACAATCCACACATCAATATAAACAAACATCCACACATCAATATAAACAAACATCCACACACCAATCTAAACAACAATCCACACACCAATCTAAACAACAATCCACACATCAATATAAACAAACATCCACACATCAATATAAACAAACATCCACACACCAATCTAAACAACAATCCACACACCAATCTAAACAACAATCCACACATCAATATAAACAAACATCCACACATCAATATAAACAAACATCCACACACCAATCTAAACAACAATCCACACACCAATCTAAACAACAATCCACACATCAATATAAACAAACATCCACACATCAATATAAACAAACATCCACACACCAATCTAAACAACAATCCACACACCAATCTAAACAACAATCCACACATCAATATAAACAAACATCCACACATCAATATAAACAAACATCCACACACCAATCTAAACAACAATCCACACACCAATCTAAACAACAATCCACACATCAATATAAACAAACATCCACACATCAATATAAACAAACATCCACACACCAATCTAAACAACAATCCACACACCAATCTAAACAACAATCCACACATCAATATAAACAAACATCCACACATCAATATAAACAAACATCCACACACCAATCTAAACAACAATCCACACACCAATCTAAACAACAATCCACACATCAATATAAACAAACATCCACACATCAATATAAACAAACATCCACACACCAATCTAAACAACAATCCACACACCAATCTAAACAACAATCCACACATCAATATAAACAAACATCCACACATCAATATAAACAAACATCCACACACCAATCTAAACAACAATCCACACACCAATCTAAACAACAATCCACACATCAATATAAACAAACATCCACACATCAATATAAACAAACATCCACACACCAATCTAAACAACAATCCACACACCAATCTAAACAACAATCCACACATCAATATAAACAAACATCCACACATCAATATAAACAAACATCCACACACCAATCTAAACAACAATCCACACACCAATCTAAACAACAATCCACACATCAATATAAACAAACATCCACACATCAATATAAACAAACATCCACACACCAATCTAAACAACAATCCACACACCAATCTAAACAACAATCCACACATCAATATAAACAAACATCCACACATCAATATAAACAAACATCCACACACCAATCTAAACAACAATCCACACACCAATCTAAACAACAATCCACACATCAATATAAACAAACATCCACACATCAATATAAACAAACATCCACACACCAATCTAAACAACAATCCACACACCAATCTAAACAACAATCCACACATCAATATAAACAAACATCCACACACCAATTCACACCAATCAACAAACCAATCAACACACCAATCCACACACCAATCCACACACCAATAAAACTCCAATTCACACACCAAAACACACCAACCATCGCACCAATCCACACCAATCACACCAATCCTTCGCAATCCTCCAAAATTAAAAGCAACATGCGCCAATCCTACGATCAATCCTAATCCTATTAATCAATCCTAATCCTACCGATCAATCCCAATCCTCCGATCTATCTCAATCCTCCGATTAATCCCAATCCTCTGATAAATGCCAATTCTTCGATCAATCCCAATCCATCGATCTACTCCTCGATCAATCCTTCGGTTTGCCCCCCAACCCATATGTATAGCAATTACACTTGTTCGCAAACTGTCTCCAAATTTGTACATATCGACAGAATTAATGTTTTGTATGCAGTCCACTATCCATGCATTTTTCTACTTCAGTTTTTATTATCAAACTTTATGTAAATCTTTTCTTTAATAGTCGAGTGCACATGGCACCACTTTAAATTTGCGAGGAAAAAATGATACGACATAAAAAAAATTAAAAAAAAAATTATTTTATCATAATTTATTATTATTTTGTAATTACAATTTTAGAATAAAACAGTTTTTCACATTATGAGATGTATCCCTGGTCCTTCAGTTTATTAATAATTCAAGATCTCTCGTTAATGCGCGAGATATCCCCGCGTTTTTGAATGTCAACCTAATATCTGAGTCTATCAACAAGTTCGTTCAGGTCTTCGGGAAATAGGTAGTCTGTATTCTCGACGTCTTCTGCCTTCTTCATGTCGCTTGTTGCAGCAAAAGTGTTGGGAGAGCGTGTCAAAATATCGAGAAAGTTGCTATCATCATTTTCAGCACTATCACTGTCTTCATGTTAATTTTCTGGAGTACTCTCTTCATGGTTATCTTCGCCTCCTGTTTTATATTCTATATTAAATTGTCAATTCTTTGTAGCAGGAGTTGTTTGCTTATCAATATTTAGACCCGACGACAGTTTATTTTGAAGCTCGTCGACTTCATTCGAATGTCTTGCAAGTGTACATTCCACACAAACCTTCTCTACGGCACTCATTCCATCTTTAGCATTAACTGTCTCATCATAATCGCTTGTTGAATCGGTGCCCATCGATGCAGCAAGAGTATTGCCGGCAACACTTACTGACTTGTAGACTAGTAGACAAATGCTTGCAGATCTCGGTATGTTCTTCCAATGCATCGCCTTGCACAAACTGCATGTCGCTATTGTCGAAATGCTTCATTGCACGAAAAGGAATCTCCGCACAGGCCGCTCTCTCATGCCGACGAGCATTTTGACCATAGGTGAAAACTCGATCGCAGAATCGATACCGGCGACAACCAGTTAGCGATGATGCAGGTCGTGGGCGGTTTCATGATCGATATGGTCAAAGGCATGCCTTATATTCGCAATTAATCTTCGTGGCATGACGAGAGAGCGCTTCCAAATCGATGTTCATCTTACGATGTCAGAACGTCAACTGTCATATTTTTATATATTAATGTGTTTCTTTTTACAGTTTAGAGTCTCACAAAAAGGCCCTCCACAAAAAAAGTATATAAAAAAATATGGGAGCACTCTGAGAAAAGCAACGTACTCTTTTACCCCAGAACCAAACACGCAGATAATTATGTTTACATATATATAAAAATATAAAGTTATTCGTAATTTATTTAACATATAATTATGTATACATACTTACATCTGTAAAAGTCAACTATGTTTAGTTTATTTTATACATAATTATATAGGTATATAAATATAAAATTATTTGAATTTAGATTAATACATAATTATGTATATAAAGTTATAGGAGTATAAACTAATTTTTAGTTTCTATATTTATGTATACAAATGCCTACAAGAATATTGAAATAACATACTCTTATGTAAGTATCTGCGTGTTTTGTTCTGGGGTGAAAGAGTACGTTGCTTTTCTCAGAGTGCTCCCATATTTTTTTTTATAATTTTTTTGTGGAGGGCCTTTTTGTGAGACTCTAAACTGTAAAAAGAAACACATTAATATATAAAAATATGACAGTTGACGTTCTGACATCGTAAGATGAACATCGATTTGGAAGCGCTCTCTCGTCATGCCACGAAGATTAATTGCGAATATAAGGCATGCCTTTGACCATATCGATCATGAAACCGCCCACGACCTGCATCATCGCTAACTGGTTGTCGCCGGTATCGATTCTGCGATCGAGTTTTCACCTATGGTCAAAATGCTCGTCGGCATGAGAGAGCGGCCTGTGCGGAGATTCCTTTTCGGGCAATTTAGCATTTCAACAATAGCGACATGCAGTTTGTGCAAGGCGATGCATTGGAAGAACATACCGAGATCTGCAAGCATTTGTCTACTAGTCTACAAGTCACTAAGTGTTGCCGGCAATACTCTTGCTGCATCGATGGGCACCGATTCAACAAGCGATTATGATGACACAGTTAATGCTAAAGATGGAATGAGTGCCGTAGAGAAGGTTTGTGTGGAATGTACACTTGCAAGACATTCGAATGAAGTCGACGAGCTTCAAAATAAACTGTCGTCGGGTCTAAATATTGATAAGCAAACAACTCCTGCTACAAAGAATTGACAATTTAATATAGAATATAAAACAGGAGGCGAAGATAACCATGAAGAGAGTACTAATGAAAATTAACATGAAGACAGTGATAGTGCGCGAAAACGATGATAGCGATTTTCTCGATATTCTGACACGCTCCCCCAACATTTTTGCTGCAACAAGCGACATGGAGAAGGCAGAAGACGCCGAGAATACTGACTACCTATTTCCCGAAGACCTGAACGAACTTGTCGATGGACTCAGATATTAGGTTGCCCTTCAAAAACGCGGGGATCTCTCGCACATTAACGATATATCTTGAATTGTTAATAATCTGAAGGACCGGGGATGTATCTCATGATGCGAAGAGCTGTTTTCTTCTGAAATTTTAATTACAAAATAATAATGAATTATGATAAAATAATTGTTTTAAAAAAAAAATTTTTTGTCGTATCATTTTCCTCACAAATTTAAAGTGGTGCAATGTGCACGCGACTGTTAACGAAAAGATCCGCATAAAGTATGATAATAAACACTTAAGTATAAAAATGCATGGATAGTGGACTGCATACAAAACAGTAATTCTGTCGATATGTAGAAATTTAGAGTTAGTTTGCGAACGAATGTAATTTCTATACATATGGGTGGGAGAAAACCGAAAAATTGATCGAAGGATCGATCGAAGGATCAACATTGATCGGAGGATTGGGATTGATCGTTAGAGTTAGGATAGATCGAATTATGGGCGCAGGTTGCTCTTAATTTTGGAGGAGAATTACGAAGGATTGGTGTGAATTGGTGTTTTGATTGTTGGGGGTTTGTGTGGATTGGTGTGTTGAATGGTGCGGATTGGTGTGTGGATTGGTGTGGACTAGTTTGTGGATTGGTGTGTTTTGGTGTGTGGATTCGTGTGGATTGGTGTGTGGATTAGAGTAGATCGGTGTGTGGATTGGTGTGTAGATGGCTGATTGTGGCCCTGATTGAGGAGCGGATTGCGGAGGGGATTGCGGAGGGGATTGCGGAGGGTATTGCGGAGGGGATTGCGGAGGGGATTGCGGATCGAAGTGCGGGTGCTGATTACAGTGCGCGAGGTGCTGGTAACGGTGCTGATTGACGGAAAGATTGCGAGATTGTTCGAAAGATTGATAAAAAAAAACAATTCTGTAATTAAATTTTTTAAAAATATTATTCCAGAATTTTTTGGATTTTATAAGAGGTAAGATCAAGGTGAAGGGCACATCGATCTAACACGTTGGTCGGAGTCATCAGTGATGCCTAGGTGTTGAAATTGTAAACGANGGGGGGGGGGGGTGCATTCTACAGAAGGAGCCATGTTGAGCGAGTAAGGGGAGGGAATGTTAGCACAATGCGATTTATTGGAGAGTAGTCAGTCGTCTGCTGGACGTGGTGCTGTGCGAGACCTCGAAAATGTAAGATTTAAAATATAATTGAAATAATTATTTCTTATAAATTTTTTTTATTAATTTATATTAATTTGTTATAATTTTTATACAATTTTTAAATGTTATTTTTGTAAATCTTTGTGACATTTTATGGATTTTTGATAATTTTTTGTTTAAGGTCAAAAGTCATTTGAGGGTCAAATAGGTATAAGTCAAAGGTCACTGGGTCAAGGTTACCAAAATCCTACATAGCGGTTGTGTATCGTAATAATATGGCGACCGGTCGGCTCTGGCTCTGGAACTTGGACCACGTGTATCGATTTGGCATACCATATGCCTATACAACTAATATGGCCACCACTGCTCGGCCCTCGAAAACGATCCCCCCTCAATTCTTCCAATGGAGCGAAAAGTGCCTTTTCGGGGATCGTTTTTGTAACTGGGTTATCGGTGCTTTTTGAGGGATAAACGGGCAATGTTAAGGAAAAAAAGGAAATTTTGAGAGAAATTGGTCCATTAGAGGCAAACAGTGAATTTTTGAGGGAAAATGGCCACCGGGGACTGGAATGACAGAGCATGAACATCTCCGACGCTCCGATCTCTCCCATCCTCTTGCTCTCGACTCAGTTATATCATTCTACTAGTAATAAACTGAATTATGGTTATTGTTTCAAGTGGATTGTATTAGAAAAGGAAAATTTGCATCTTGTCATGGCAGAAGCCGAAGGAAAAATAATTAAGGCCCTATTAACAGAAACTGACAAGTTCATACTGATGCCAAATGTATTCCGTGAAATTCACGGACTTGCAGGAATCATTTTTCAAAAACAGTTGCTCTCAAAATGGCGGGACACGCGTAACTGGCTTTAACATAATCCTCTCGGTGGAGTGGAATGGAAACCCGTATTGATTCCGACGTTTCGCAATTTCGGTCCTCGCACGCAAACTCGGTCGAGGCCAGGGGAAATGTGACCTGTATTTCACGCGCATTATTAAAGAACGTCACACCCACAAACAAGGTAAGGAACGGCGAGGGCGAAGAAGAGGGACGGGACCGACGGCCCACAACGGGACCAGATAAAATCTGCGTTAATTATCGCCACGCTGCTCTTAACGAGAACTGACGAGTTGCGTTGAATGAGAAGGCCACACGCAAATCACACGAAAATGTACTGCGGTGTAAAGGAAACACTGATTTACGTCTGTCGCGTGAAGTAGAACGGTAGCACGCTTGCTTAACGACTGGACGCAGTAATTTAATTCCCAGCGCTGCAATAATTATTGCGACATTTCCTCTCGCGCGAGAAGCAGCGAGGTCCATAAACACGGAAAGCAATCCGCAGATTGACGTGCAAACTTGCTAGGGCGCAGGACCGACTACAGATAGTTCAGTAGTTATTTTCCTCTCGAAGAGGGAAGCGTGATGAGACAGTGACGGGCACATATACGAACGGACACGTACACACTCACACCCACTTACAGAATAACACACGTATTCACGAAAATGTGATTAATTTCGTGAAGCTTTCTTCATGCTCCTGTCACCAATACGAAAAAACAAAAATATACAAAATATACTGGTTTCTTTATTTGATTCATACGTGCATCGCTAGATATAAAAAAAACACGAACAGTTTATTTCTTTCAGAATAATTTTCTAGTAAACTATTCAAACTTATAGTTAAAACTGTGTCCGTCACGTCATACACTTTTAACAAGAATTTACTTGAAATTTATACTCCAGTTGTACGTTTATGCTTCCTTCGCCAGTGGAACACAGTGGACCTAACACACACACACACACACCTACAAGGATATTCGAACAATATGTCGGGCGTGTACGCACTGGAAATAATTCGCGAGATTATTAATCTGTATGGTGAACGCCATAGTCCTCCGAAAACTCAAGACTTAGTCGTTGGTACTCTGGCCCCTTTCCCCGGTTATATGAGTCGATTTAAACCACGAACTGGCAACACGTTGTTATATTCTTATCTTTTGCAGTTATACCTTTGCATATCTTACACAATTGTATTTGAAACAGAAACATACACATGTTCAAAGTCCTAAAATTAATTCGAGAATTTTTCCGATTCGTACCCGTAACAGCGAGGACCTGTTGCAGAAGTACGGATTAGTAGATGATTAGCAGATAGAAGTACGGATTAGTAAATTATTAGCAGATAGAAGTACGGATTAGTAGATGATTAGCAGATACAAGTACGGATTAGTAGATAGCAACGAACACGCACCAGCTACCCTTCAAAATAGAAGCCCTTTTATGTGAATAAAATTTTTCGACAAATTTTGATTTATATATAATGACTTTAAAAAATTACGTAGAGTAAGTATACAAATATCCTATTTCGCTTGTTTATATGGGTACGAGATGTCTGTCGTAAGAGCGACATATCTCCCCTCCCTGAATCCATACATAACACGTCATCCACTGCTGGAATACCTCCCTCGCACGATTGTGTCGTGCCCCCCTCCCCCTGTCAAATCACCTGCATATCAGAATACCGTCACCTCCACCACGCCCGGGCAGAGTTTCTCACGCATAGACTGTTCACGGTAAACTGAGAATCTTTTAAAGCCCTGCTTAAGATATACTTGTATGCACATGGTGTATCCTTCCGCCGAATGCAAAATTAACATTGTCATGGAACCGATTACAATATTTGATAAATTTGCTTGTCTTATCTGTATATGCAATTAAAAAAAACATTACGCTGAAGAATTCATTTCACTAGCTACAAATGTTTTACCTGGCACATTTAATTAAACGTTAAGACATGAAAGTACTTTATCTCTGTCGTTGCCAACTTAACCTGACGCATGCCGATCAGGGTGCCCGTGAAAATACAGTCAAACTCGCTTAAGAATTTCTGAAATGACTGAAACATTTTGGCTCATTAGCCAAGGAAAATTCCTCTTAACAGTGTCAAATTACTCTGGTGGAATATTACGTAAACTTATTAAGCAGAACAACTTTCTAAAGGGGAACCTCTTAAAGGGGTTTCCTTTGTATATGCGCAGATAGTATGACATTTTTAATATATTGTTACATAAGAGTTCAATTATCTGTGAAGAGTCTATACCTCAGGGGTTTATTCTAAGTTGTTCGTTAATGTTTCGTATCCGTTAAGTTTCGAAAGCTCTCGAAAATAATGAAATCTTCGAGAAAGGTAGTTTCGTTTTCTAAGTCATATTTCGTTACAGCCCTCCGAGACTTCGGCAATGTACGGGTTTTCGTTAGCGAATGCGAGATGGCAACACTACGCACATGAACTTTAACTGAATTAAAAGAGTTTTTTAATTAAATTATGAATACTTAAGCTTAAAAACATCAATAAACCAGAGCAGTCTACCCATTAAAATATTTGGTTTGCGTTTGGTGTGTTTTAAATGTTAGTATTAAATAAATAATATGTTATAGGAATAAGGTATGATTCGTTCGTCAAGTGTGTAAAATTTGCTGTCGACAACATACGGTTTTCTAACTTGGCTGGACGTGTGATATATAACACATAAATATGCTGCAATTTCGTATGCGCTGTGCTAAAATGGACTAGCATATATGCCGCTAAGAGAGAGAGAGAGATGACAGAACATTGGTCGTCACATGTACGAAGATTTTTCTCCATGACTATTTTGCTGTTTGCTTGCAAGCTATTTTCAAGCACGCTGTTTCTCTTGTTAGTTTTAATACCAAGATTATAAAATAAGCGATGGTCAACAAACTTAGACACAGTCATGTTTCTAGTCGATTGTATTAATATTATGTGGTATCAATTTTCACTCAATTATCTCCAAGATAAAGTAATTTGGTCGTATACTCCTAAGAAATATTTGAGCTTTAGCGCAACTTATCGGTTAATTTACAAACCACATTTTAAAACGAAATTTTGAATAAATCAGTTTCTATCTTATCGTATTTCATTATAAACAACTGTAATTAAATAAGAAATACCCTCACATTAGCCAGTCTACACTGCTGCTTACATGGCTGACAAATTAAATCAGAAAGGTTAATTAGTGCTTTCTAATATATTTTTATGTTTCTGTAATGCATGAAGGCACATTACTTCGCGATTCTCATCTTGCGCAGTCACAAAAACCACCTGTACCGCACATCAGCCGAGTTTTCATAGTCAAACTCCGTGACGAAAGCCCACGAAGGTCTTCGTTATCGTTTCGAGTATCTTACCGAACACAGCTACGTGAAACGAGCACTAGAATGCGTCTAGAATATCTCCCTTCGTTAGGAAAGGAAAATTCGAGTAGCAAACGGAAATGTTTTTTCCGAGAGGAAATGAAACGAAATGCTTAGAATGAACGGCATGGTCTCCCATTAGGCGAGTGGTAATCGTGCGGCCAGTGGGTACACGTGCCGGGCTGGACGCCTGGCTGGCGCCTTGGACGAAGGCGGCGTGGCGACCATATCGACATTCCAGCCCCTCCCTCCCCCCTCCTCGTGATCGCTCACCTGCCGTCCGCCTACAACATGGCGTCGAGTGCCGACATCTCTCACAACGCTCCGGAGAAACGCGGGGCCACGCCGGTGCACTAAAACAACTATTCTGTATTTCCTTTCTTCTTTTCTTGTTTCGCACAGTCACACAAATTAATTCAACAAGCTTCATAGCTTGCTACATATGAAATAGCCTAAAAGTGGATCATCTTCAACTTGGTACATACAATGGCTGGTAGCCAACTGACTGGTGAATATTGTAAGAATGTCCGGTGCGTTATGGTTTAACAGGATGGTAGCACAGAGGTCGACAGGGCTGATGTCCGTACTGCAGTGGTTGCAGGTGACTTACTTATAGATTTAATTCAATGTCCGCAATTATGCGTGAGCTTAAGTTTGTTAATAAATAACAATTATAAAAAAAACTTTCCTTCCTTAAAGGCGGGAAAATTCAACCTGTTATAGTGGGGATAACAAGTCAAAAGAGCGGGCGCAAAATAAAAATCCCTGTAGATAAAGTTATAACTTTACTTCACAAGACACATCGTACCTCGAATACAAGAGTATCGCAACTCGAAATATATTACTTTCGGTGAACGAGAATTAAAGAGTTGGACCATTTCAAAACACAATTTTTTAATGAAACCTTATGTATTATAATTGTTTAAAAACACTATAGTTTTGTATACTCCTAGCCAAGAAATCCATTGTAATTTTAACGCAACTTATATCTAATAGTATTCCGTGTATGAGTTATATGGTTTTCCAGAGTGGAACACCATATTACCGGCTACAAGTCCAGTAAAAGTAAATATAAATTTTCTAAAGTCTTCCATTGCCTAGCAATGTGTATTTTCCTACTTAAAACACTAAAATCTCAAAATACGCCCTTTTTAGTAACGGTAGTCTTGTACTCGAGGTGCGACATGTATTACACAATATATACAACACATTGAGATGACTTCTAAATAAAAGCATTTACTGCACGACAGTAGGAAACAGAAAATAATTGGTAGATTTTAGTCGATTTAAAAGCCATGCTGGCTCAGTTCAAACGATTCGTTGTGTTAGAATCTCCAAGACGGAAAAGAGAAGAGAAACGGTGCGTTGGCGTACGCAGCCATGTGGTGCACTATAAAAAAATATTGTTATTTCCATTCTACGGCGAAACAGTAGGGATGCAACACTGGAATACTCTTCCCGCCTTCCTTGTAGCATCTTCACAATTCTTTTCCCCTCTCTGCCTCGAGAAGTCTGCCGCGCCGAGATTTACACGACTCACGTAGTCGCCGAGATGACCTCGTGGATGAGCGGGAATGTAATTCCCCTTAATACCTCCCCCCCTCACCCTGCAGTTCTCCCGCGCAACGATTTTCCGCTGCCACTTCCATTCCTTAACCCTGGCGGTCACCTCATGCATCGTAATTCCCGTCNTAGGGATGCAACACTGGAATACTCTTCCCGCCTTCCTTGTAGCATCTTCACAATTCTTTTCCCCTCTCTGCCTCGCGAAGTCTGCCGCGCCGAGATTTACACGACTCACGTAGTCGCCGAGATGACCTCGTGGATGAGCGGGAATGTAATTCCCCTTAATACCTCCCCCCCTCACCATGCAGTCCTCCCGCGCAACGATTTTCCGCTGCCACTTCCATTCCTTAACCCTGGCGGTCACCTCATGCATCGTAATTCCCGTCNGGGGGGGGGGGAGAGAAATAATAGAAGAAGCTATCCGAGACTGCGGTCACGTGCGATATGAAAAGTTCGAAACGATTTCGGGTTCCCGTCGCCTCCCCTCTCCAGCGACTCAGTGAAATTGCCCGGACGTGGGCGATAGTTCTGGGAACTGAGATCTTCAGACGCAACATCCCCCGTATATAAAACTGTAACCGCATCTCTAAAGATGAACATGGGCGGGAGGTTGCTTACAGAAGAACTCGACTTGCTGTAGGCACAAAGTCCTCAAGGAAAAAGATCAAACAGTGGCTTATTCAGCGAACTGCAGCAGCACACACCAACAACATGGCAACACTGGCAAGTAAAGTGTCGGATCACCGTTCGCCAACCTACTAGACATCCCAACCATTGAGTAACCGTTATTAGGCCCTTTCCCAGAGCCTCGCGCAGCCAATCAGAGAAAGTGTACACCAACATCAAAATTACTGCCTCGTCATTTCTTCTGTACTGCCTCGTCATTTCTTCTGTACTGCCTCGTCATTTCTTCTGTGTTCTTATATACTCTGCGGCATAAGCTGTTCGCGAGTAATTGAGCACTTTTTAAGCCAACCTTTGAAAAATTTCCTCGCCTGTAATTGCATAAAACTTAACATATGCACTTTCTCGAATACTCGTAGCAAAGTTGGCAGCGAACAAGGAAAATTAGTCCCCAGGTTTTAACGTGACTCAGCAAAACGATGTTAAATTTGGGAACATTAACATTAATTATTGTAGTTTCTCTTTATTTTATACACAAATGTAACGAATGACATGGAAGTAATATATTTATGTTTCTCACTAGTTCACTGTTTCACGTGATCGGCGCGTTAACAAGGTGATATGGCACATTAAAGCGTTAATTTTTACGTATAGCAGAAAGAGTATTACGTATTAAGCAGAGATTTCGAAAGTGCTCACGTTTACTGCAAACTGCCTCTGCCACCGCTATGCACAGACAGATATTTCCATTTTCGTTAGATTTTAGTGCTAAATTTGTTTCAAAATATGTTCAAAAGGTTGTGCATGTAATACGCTTGTTTCAAGGAAAGTTGAGTGGTTTTCGAATGAGCTGAGTATGTTTATGTATGAAACTGTTCATAACGGGCAACTATCAATATAAACAATTTTCTTACCGGTCTAGATTTAGCGATTTTCTATAAATACCACAATAAGGCTTTATTTACTACTTTTCCGAAAAAAGAACCCTCGTCTAGAAACCTATCATCGGTAATTTGCTTAATTATANGATTCATGGTGTGAATTGCCTCCTGCATACCTTCAGACATTAGTCGAGTCCATGCCACGTCGTCTTGCACTTCTGCGTACTCGTGGGGGCCCTATACGATATTGCACGATATTAGGCAGGTGTACCAGTTTTTTGGCTCTTCAGTGTATAGGGACTCACACATAGGCACATTTATATGGAATTATTGACATAAGCTTCAGTTAAATCACAAACAAGCAACATGCATTCACCGGAAAAATTCGCGAGCTCATTGAAGGTCAAGTTTCACTTCATAAACATTAATTTTTTACTTTTGGGTAGCTTTCGCAATTATCTCTTGTGATCATGCACCACACCTGCTCCTGTTAGAGGCGATGGCTTATCAAGGGATTAGCTGACTGTTTGCTAGGATTCAATGTACTTTGCACATGCCCAGCAGATATCTTTCTTCATTAACTGCCATGTATGTATGAAGCTACTATCCTATTACGTCGAACCAGTGAGGAATTTGATACTCTAAAGCAGATCGTTTGTGGTTGGTCTGCACAGATATTAGCCGAGACGAAACTTGATCATCTGATCGCAAAGCGATGAAGAAGCTAGAGTATTACGGAAAATATTTTGGCAGAAACCATTTGTACTATTTTTTAGTGTCCCCAACTCTTTTATGCTCCTCCATCAAGTAGGGAACCATAAGTTCATTGAATAAATTTTTTTGGTTATTTAATGTCCTATAAGGACCTGTCGCGACTTGTCTTTTGGCTGCTGCTACAGTGAAATATCATTTATTGTTTTATTTTGCTGCTTATGATACCGCTTCTTTGCTGTTCGTGTCATCGTCCAGGTTCAGAGCCATCATGGATGTGTTGTGATTTAATCATGGAATGAACACAAACCTGCAAACTTATCTAGTCGCGAAATCGAGTTTGTAGAATATTCCTGTCTCCGTTAATTAATGTTGCTCATCTGCTTTCATTTCATGCCTTATTCAGTAAATTTATCAAAATTCAAGCATTTATTAAAGTGATACCGTGCAACATTTTGCGTCAACTGTGAAACGCCGACTAAAAATCCTCCGACAAAATAATTCATACATCCTCTTTGCAAAATTCAACGAAGGTACTGGAAACCCTACCTATGTCTTTGAAGTAATTTAATGACACCGACAGGTTTTGTAGCAGTCACTTATCTGCATTCAGGCGCGCGTTTGCAAAACACTCAATTTTTAATCAAAATTTTAAATTCAAATTCGTATAACCATGCCTATTTTACACTTCAGTTGAATTCGCCGTGAGATTATTCCTTATGCAAAATGAGAAAGGAAACAATAGGAGTCGTGAAATTAAAATAATTATAAAAGGATGTGCACGTTGTTAGAAGTAAATAAGTTAAAAAGATTCAATTTGCAAATAATTGTGACATTTGTTACAATTTACGGGTAGTAAAATCCCTTTCCCTTCAGAAAATATACCTGGAAAGTTGCATAGCTGATAAGCAAATGACATAACTATTTCAAATTCTGTAGCTGTTTTCTCATTAAACATTTACCTGAGAGTATTACAGATCAACAAACGGGTTTGTTCATTTATAGGCGATAAATTATATCTAACATGAAAAATTTGATCGTAGTTCTGAGTTTCAAAATTTAATGATGAACACATCGGACCACCTACTTTCTTCATGAAGTGGGGTGTTGTTAATCAACAAAGATTCATTTTGCGGGATTTTTTGCGTTTCAAATAGTTTTAAATATTCCGAAATGGAATAAATTGGAATATAATTTTACAGGGGCGAATTCTAACCTTACGGATTACTTTTGGTGATAAACCTTACTATATTTTCCTCCACANCTGAGTTTCAAAATTTAATGATGAACACATCGGACCACCTACTTTCTTCATGAAGTGGGGTGTTGTTAATCAACACAGATTCATTTTGCGGGATTTTTTGCGTTTCAAATAGTTTTAAATATTCCGAAATGGAATAAATTGAAATATAATTTTACAGGGGCGAATTCTAACCTTACGGATTACTTTTGGTGATAAACCTTACTATATTTTCCTCCACATTTTGTATAAGAAATTATCTGACAGTATTTTATTTAGAAGTTCAAAATAACCGTACATGACTTCATCTTATTTTCTCGCGACAAACCTGAAGTCACATATTTATCATTGTCATTCATTGACATTCTAAATTCAGGCGATGGATGTTAACACATTTGAAATAACCATTAAAAATATTAGATTGTTGTATAATAAGGCCTCTTAATAAAATAAAATATCTTTAAACACAACACCTATATTCAGAATACCTTTTCCCCGATGTAGCAGAATCGATGCATGTTTCATATTTTGTCAAGTTATTTTCTATGAAACGATTTTGAGTATTGGCGAAATGGTTTTTACTTCCACAATATCTGTAAAATCTCTTTAGACTGTAATTGTTCAAATAAATATTAAAGAACTCAGGCAAGTAAAACAATAAACATATCCATTTCAAACAATTTGTATTAAGGGAAGGGTTGCGGATTACAAGGGCTGTGATTATCTTTGAATGTATAAATAATTAAATTATAACGGAACAAAATTACCCCCAGTATTTTGTGCTGTGACAGACGTGAAATTAATGCACCAATCGGATAAGCGTGTTGGAATAATCAATCATGGCACGTACAGCAATTGGGATTTGTAATTCAGCTAGAATTTTTCAGTGATTTTCATTCAGGTACAGAGAAATTGCAGACAAGGGTAGAAAACAGAAAAAAAAAAATAATAATATACTGCAGTAANATTCAGCTAGAATTTTTCAGTGATTTTCATTCAGGTACAGAGAAATTGCAGACAAGGGTAGAAAACAGAAAAAAAATAATAATGTACTGCAGTGAGTGGCAATTTCATTAATACTTAGATTATTGGGTTTAAAAGGAGCATACAATCTGTCAGGAATCTCCAAATGCTATACACTTAGTGAAACAAAGATTTATTAACTAGAAAAAATATTTTATTAATACTTTTTCATTGTCAAAAATAAAGCAGTAAAAATTTAATCTAAAAAATTGTAATTTACGCACAGAAAAATGAACCTTTCGTACTACTTTTTGATGACTCATGATTTCTAATATTCGTTAATAAATAACCCTTTCGGTAAATAAATGTTGGATAAATGATAAAATAATATCGTTTTAAACTATTTCCCTTTATTTAATTTTAAAACAAACTCAGAAGAATTAATCGATTATTTTAAATAATTACACCATAAAATGTTTTAAAATATTGTTTACACATTGTTACATGCATTATGCCGTGCAAAAGATTACAAGACACTGTGAATATTTTTTTCGCGTTTTAAAACCATTTCGCATGTGTTTATGTTCCTGAAGTAGCAGTCATATTTTTTTTGCACACACGAGGGAAGGTCACTCGGAGCAGGGAAACGCGGGAATATCGGGCGTGTTCGGTCAGCGAGCTTGCCGCCGCCTACACCTCCATCACTCGGCCAACGCGCCTTGCAGCGACGCGTTGTGGGTTGCGGCCTTACAAACCAGCAGGCGCCGCTAACGAGCTGCGTGCCTGGCCGCAACCACACTGCGTGCTCCCAATTAGATAATTAATTAACACCGCGCTCCTCATGTCCAAAGGTAAGAAAACAAACAAACCGACTAGATCCTTCCGCTTTTTAGGTAACAATGTTCTTTTTTAATCTAACGACGTAACACCGTGTATATGATTACACAATCAAAACTTTTTATCTACGGTTCCTTTCTTAACGAGTGAAAGTGTTTGCAGCTATTATTAAGAGTAAATGACTACGAGAGAGTAAAAAGAAACTACAAATCTACCANAACGAGTGAAAGTGTTTGCAGCTATTATTAAGAGTAAATGACTACGAGAGAGTAAAAAGAAACTACAAATCTACCAAGAAATTAAATTGCTAAATAGTTCACTAGTGGTACATTGACGTAATTAAAATTCAACATAAATACTACATATAATTTTATAAGTACACCTCAAAATAAATGTCAATAATATAAAGTGATAATATTTATGTTCGCAGTGCGCATTTTTGAAGTCATGTAAAGTTTTTAAAGTTGCACTTGAAAAGGTTTGTAATTTCTTAGAGTTAAAAGAGTTGAAAAAAATGTCATTAATTTTGATTGATATAACCGTCAGAAAGTAGATAATACAAGGAGTAATTCAGAAATCATGACAACTATTGTCTATCCCCACAAATGATCCAACACAGGAAATTTGCAATGTACAGGTGAAAGTGTACGACAAGTACTTTGTAAAGGTGACACCGCATGGGGTATGGATGCAGGAATGTCCGGCAAAGGCACACAGACAAACATGACTGTTTGAAAATCACCATTTAATTGATTTATTATCGTACATACTGTATACACTCATTTGANACACAGACAAACATGACTGTTTGAAAATCACCATTTAATTGATTTATTATCGTACATACTGTATACACTCATTTGAACGGGTACCTATCGTACGTGTACGAGCTGTTTAACATCCTTCAAAGTAGTCTCCGAGGTTGTTNTACACTCATTTGAACGGGTACCTATCGTACGTGTACGAGCTGTTTAACATCCTTCAAAGTAGTCTCCGAGGTTGTTCACGGCTCGTTGCCAGCGACGAGGCAGACGGGAAATACCATCGGCTGCATGAGATCCGTCAATGTGTGCTACGCCTCGTCGAAATGCTGTGACGATGTCTTGTTTGTCGGCGAAGCGTTTGCCCTGCGATGGACTCTTCACTTTGGGAATAAGATCGTAGTCACACGGACTAAGATCGGGTGAACAGGGAGGGTGTGGCAACCCCTCCCATCCCCAACGCCGTAAACAACGTGCAATGCTGCCTGATGTATGCGGTATAGCGTTGTCGTGTGAGCTTATAGCGTGGCCCAACCGTTCAGGAGTTTCTCTCGAACTGCACGACGAAGATAGTACCGCAGAAATGACAAGTAGTACTGTGCGTTTATAGTACAGCCCTCACGAGAATAAATCAATTAAACGGTAATTTAAAGCAGCCATGTTTGTCTGTGTTCCTTGCCGGACATTCCTGCATCCATACCCCATGTGGTGTCGCATTTACAAAGTACTTGTCGTACACTTTCACCTGTACATTGCAAATTTCCTGTGTTGGATCATTTTCGGGAGATAGACAGTAGTTGACATGACTTCTGAATCAGCTTTCGTAAATATGAAGCATGGTAATAGTATGAACATAGCAAATAGCATCACCAAATAGTATATTCGCCTTCTGGGTTATTTGGAGGTAATTCGCTGCAGCGTACCCGCGACGTCATAAACTTCCTCTCACTTATCGCCACTTGCAGTTTTCTATACATCAGCGTTGTGATGGTTATTGCAGTGGCCAGGTTCCCTTGACTAAGGTCAATGGTTCGAAGCCACGCCCTGCTGCGAAAGGTATCATGTACGTGATTCGGCGGACGGTTCAGTGTAAATTCTCGCTCCTTCTTGTAGAACTTTGAGTTTTATTCGCGGTATTCAATCCTTCGCTACTCCATCGCTATCTCATCTCACTTCACAATCGGGGAAAGCACGTGTGAACTTCGGGTAAGGCAGCCAACTTCCTCTTGACTCCAAATCCCGTACTACCTTCCTTTTGTAATCCACGCCGACAATGCGTCAGTGTTTCAAACATCTAATAACCCAAATAGTGCCATATTTCAAACATCGCGGCTGAAATAAATAAAGATATTCTAATAAAACACCATATAATCACAGAGTCAACAATACAGAGGTGAACCAGCCATCTCTACCTGNAAATAAAGATATTCTAATAAAACACCATATAATCACAGAGTCAACAATACAGAGGTGAACCAGCCATCTCTACCTGCACGGGCCAGCAAGATGGCGTCATTAACGACCAAGATGTTGGAACGCCGTTCGCTAGTCTGCAGTCTAGCCATTAGGTAACTTCTCGCAGCTTGGAGTTGCCAGCTAGAGAGAAGCCCACACAGCCANTAACTTCTCGCAGCTTGGAGTTGCCAGCTAGAGAGAAGCCCACACAGCGAATCAGAGAATCGAACACATCAAAGGAATCTCCACGCCATTTCGTCCGTCTACTTATCTTTTGTGCGGTAGGGTAGACTCACCTCTCAGCCGAGAATTAGCAAAAGCTGCTCAAGTCGTTGTTTGAATAAGTAGATTTATGAATCTGCCATTCATGTGAATTTCTTATTAACGTGTAGTTAGAATATTCATTTCATCATTACCTAGTAAGCTATACGACAAAAAGGTGTTGTTTTTTTTAATTATATATTTACAAACGGAGTCTCGTATAAAAAGGCGTCATCAACAGAAAAATTTACTCACACAAACCGGACGGCTTAAACAAGAAAAAATTACATCACGTAAGAAAAATATTATTCTTGAAATCGGATTGCCTGGTTATTTTTAGCGCAAGACAACGCTCGACGTCTGGATGATCGGAACACGTAGATGATGTCGTTTCATCTATACCGGGTTAATCCGCACCTTCTGTTGACAAACCAGAAGGATGCTTCGTAGACAGTCAAGTGCCAGCCGCGTTTGCATATGTTGACTCACGAGAACGAGGCACCACATTTGGGAGCCAGCACGATGCCCGTGTTTTGATGGACATTTCCCACCTTAATGTGAAGCCAGGCGCACACAATTCCTAATTCTCTGTGCCACCAAGCTGCCGGAGAGTCAATAAGTACACCGAGCCGAAATGACGCGGCTGTTCCTTCGACGTGGGCACACCCATTCTCTGACTGGCTGTGTGAGGTTCTCCGAAAGGGCCTTGTGTTTGATTGGCTTCTTCGTGTTGCTAAAGGTTTCTTATTGGCTGGACTGCTGGCTGGCTAGTAGGTTACCAGGCGCTGTTTTGAGAACGGCGTTCCAACATTTTCCCGGCCGGTGACGCCAATTTTCAGGCGTGTGTGGCCGGAGTTCTGCAGTGGAAGCGGCTATTTTACTTGCCTATTCTTCGGTAATCTGTGGCGTGAGCACGGGATATAATTCGTGCTATTGTTTCACATTTAACGTTTGCATACATAATCCGCTCTAATTTTCATCGCAGATTCTTTACTTGCGCTTGCGTAGTGGCGTACGGCAGTTGTCACTACTATGAGACAAATTCGTTTAAAATGACAAGAGAATAGTTTTGTAACCAGCATTCAGGGTAGCGAGAATTACACTCAGATATTTGTATTGTAATGCTTTGTGTGTTAACAGCACTGATTTATGCGGGAAGGTTACAAATTTTGTTGACATTCTGTTGAAAGAGACTTCTTCTCTGTGTGAGATTTTCCCGTTGTAAAGAGTGTATTTTTAGATGGAGAAAAAAATTTACAGTATCAGACAATAGATTCTATTGGTAATTAATTATATTTAGGGTTGCCAATATTTAGTAATGTATCAGCAACCCTCCCGATTACGGTGTCTATGTATGTAATATTCTCATTATTGCAATTTTATTTTTCTCAGTGAACAACATTGTAAGAATTTCATATTTTACACTGTACGATGCATCAATAAAGTAACCAGCTCCATACCAAAGTTAACTTCACACGTGGCGGAAACAAAATAAAACAAAATGAAAAGTAGATCCTAAACAGCGCTTTCAGAGGTGCTCAACCAACCACTGACAGTCTGATATTGTGGTAGGGACAAAGGGAGTGCTCCGTAAAAGCCCGCAGGTTAATTGAAACCTCCGTTTAGTTTTCTGACGTGTTAATAGCCCTGGTGGACCTCACCAGGAATCTAACACGGTTTGTCGTGAAGACAGTTGACTGGTCTGACCACTAAACAATAGCGCCCCTCTCCTTTTAAAACTCTGGTTTTATACGTTAGATAAGTGCCTCAATCAACATGCAAATATTTAAGATAAAAATTTCAGTATTCTACTTTTAAAAACAACCGAACACTTCTCCTGAAATAAATCTACAGAAAACCAGCAGTGTTTAAAATGTCATGGCCATGACTGTACTAAAGAAAACACGTAGGATTTTTTTTAACTATACGTATAAACATTTGCTGACTTACATTCAACTATAAGGCACCCAGTTCATCTGCTTTTGGCATATCCTTCTGCGTATACGAGAAAAAATATTCAATGTGTCAAAAGTTTTACGATACCAGTTGCATCTGCCCTCAATACAAGGGTTCCCTGGTATAACATTTCTAGTTAACCGCTTAGTTTTCATGTTTGTTAAAAGTCAGTTTTGACGTAAATGATTATTTAGTAAGCAACGTCACAGTCTAATTTTTGTAGCAGCTTGGCGAGACTAAAAAGCTGGTGACTGATGAAATCCCATAGATGTTTTCAGTAGAACCCAGTCGTGTATGTATCAGTGAAGAAAAAAATAAAATAAAACGAGATCAATGGGAATGTCACTGTTTGGTCAGTCAAAGCGTCCGGAACAACTCAAGCGTGAGCAAAAAGCAAATCACCTGTTCAAACAGTGGAAATTTCCGTGGCGCTATTTTAGAGAGCATTTTCATTGTCTCTGCCACCCCGCAGTGACACTGACTCGGTGGGAAATTGCGCCATGATTCGACCTCTGTTAAACACGAATATTCCCCATCACTATTCACCAAGTTGGGCGCTATGAGCAACAAAAAAACATTTTTTTTTCTGCAATTCTCGATGTGCTTTGGAAATGGTGCAAAACGTCAAATTTGCACGAAAATAAGTTTTGTTCACTGAATAACCAATATCTGAGACATTTTCCAAAATCCTTTAGATGCTTACAAAATATTTTATTTTTTACAAGAGAAGTTACCTAAGTTTTTATTTAAAGGTGGAAGAGACAACGACACAGCTATAAAGTAGACTTTTAGCTAATGTTGAAAAATTGTTTCTTTTACACTGTCAACTCTAATAAACACAAATAAATTCATAACATGAATGTATATATATATATATATATATATATATATATATATATATAGTGAAATTCTGAAAGTAGTTCTCATATAAATACTTGTTTGCGCTATTTTAACAAACATCTCAAAGCAATTACTTGATAAATATTGTTCTAACCTCAAATTCTATCTACGTTGATTTTGATAGTGCTATTGGCAGAAATGCAATATAATGTTGGAACAAGGAGAGTAGTGGCTGAAACGCATCTCTCTTGCGCACTCTACTCTATTTTCCATCTACGTCCCCACCTCAGAAGTATGACCTTGCGCGATGGATTTTGGTTTACATGTGAAAGTAACTGTTTGCAAGCCCTGTCTAGTCAGCGATGTTTGGAGCCCTTTTTATTGATATAATGAGTGTGTCGGGCTCAGCGATTCATCACGAAGTCCTCCAACGGAATCTCGTTACAACGTTTTTCAGTTGTTTGAGTGGGTGGGACGTCGTCGGGAGGTGGCGCGATGCTCGTTGTTCGAGTTATCGTCACGTACGTTCGTCCCACGCGTTTCGAGCTGCTCGCAAGCCCACAATCCACTGTGGTTCTCTCGCGGAATGTTTGTTTTCGCTTTGAAGAAGGACGAGACGGCATCCTAGCTCACTCGTGTTATCTCTACCACCCCCCCCCCTCTTCCCAAACACACACACACACACCCTCCCACAAACCGCGTCCTGGAATACATGAGGGTGGAGGTGGGGATGTGGATTGGGAGGGGAGGGATGGGAACATCCCCTGTGTTCCCAGCATCTACCCCGAGGCATCTTCACTGCTCACCCTCTTCTCCCTTCCTCGACTACCCTTAGAAGTACTGCGGCAACGAACTAGCGGGTGTACTTGGGGAGGTTTCCACGCGCCGAGCCACGGCGTAACTTGGCGCCAGGCACGAGCGTATTCCCGCGCCATCGGTTTGCTCAGCGAAAATGAGGTTAGTTTGAGACGGGAGCTCCTTGGTGGGGACCCGAGGTACCCCGTTCACCCTGAGGGAGATTGTAAAGGCGAGAGGGAAGCTCCTCGGGGGAGGGACGACAAGTGGTAACCGGCGCATACCTTCGCTTACAGCAACCATTCTTTGCATGGGGATGGAATTCAAGCCTGGGATCCTGCGTGGAGGCTACGACAGCGCGAGTTCGCAATCACGGTTTAACTCACAAGTGAAAACTGTCCAAAACCCAATTTTCGATTTGATCTTCACGGTATTTTATGGTTTTGTGACATTACACTAATGATAACTTGTTACAAATAACAAATTGTTTGAATAATAACATTCATCATTTATTAGTAGTGTAAATATGTGAATTTTCATTAAAAATATTTATTCGTAAACAACAGCAAAAATGTTTTTAAAATGCAATGTTTGGTTTTAGTTAGAGTGTTTCTTTTCACAAGAGGCTAATATTGCAATTATTTCAAAATCCGATATCTTTTGCATCTGCAGCAAGATTAACTTCTAACTATTTTCTAGTGAAATTTTACCCGTAAATATTTGAAATGCAAGTGAACCCCATAAAATGTTTTTACGACGTTCTGAGTACTTGAACCATTATTCTGAGCTTTACCTTAATTGATTAATTTTCTTCATTTTTGACATTTCTGTCAAAATTCATATACATTATGCATTCTCAGATTTTCTTTCACCAGATTTTAAACATTAACTGTCCGCCATTGCAATACTTTTTCAAATCGTATAAAAAATGTGATAAGCTATAATTGTTGAAAATTAATTTTCTATCTTGGACGCCCGGTGCAAAAGTGAGAAATGGATACTCGCAAGGCTGTTTGCCGCGTATTTGCATATAAACATGATATTTAGGGAAATACCTTAAACCCTACACATTCGACAACGTACGATATAAGTGATCACTGGAACAAAGAAAGTTACGCAGTTGTAATGCATTCTATTTACAGCGGCCGTAAACAAGTGTGCTGTTTCCTTTTGAACCAGTATTTACGGCCTTCCTACTTAACTGAGCACTACGTTTTATAATTTTTAAGGCGGTTATCTGCTTAGCCACGTAAATGACGGGCGCAGTGTCTGAGCGACATAGTAGACGGATTATGGCAACTTTGGCACATCGGGACTTGGGACAGGAGCGTCGCAGCTGTTCGTGCTATGTCATTCCGGTCGGCCGGCGGCCATAATGGATCAAAGTGACCTTGAAATTTGACCTTGACCCCAGTGACCTTTGACCTTAAAACCCTCACCACTACCACCCTTCACTAATGCTCATTCTATCGTGTGTTACCATCGTGTTTTTTCATGTGTCGTTTGTTTATACATTGCTAGAGGCCACTAGCTTGGTTTTTTCGTTTACCACTTGTTTGTAGGTTGCTGGAGGACGCCATATTTATTTAATATGTTTTCACACCTAGGTGGCGCTAGTGTATTAATAATCGATTTTGCAAAACATACCTTCAAATGAATTTAGACATGATCTTTCAATCAACCGTGTTAATTTTTTTGCCAATATTTTAGTTATTTTTTTTGTAAGTTTCAAAAATATTAAAATTGTGATGCTTAAATTCCATTACGTATAAAAGAAAAGTAGATACGTATGTATAAAAGATTGTAATTCACACATCTTGGCGTAAAATTTCTGTAAACGCAAGGAAACTAATTCAATCCATTATATGGTACTTTAAAATGTTCTCGATGCTGCAAAATTGTGTAAGTAGGTATTTGAAGCTAATTTTCTCCTGCTCCTTTCTGAAATCACGTAATTGTATTGCTATTTATACACGCGCCTCCTGCACAGTGAAACTTTCATATTTTCATTGCCTAAACAAAAACAATGCTTTAAGTGCAGGTTTTCATTAACTCAAATGCTCGCTTGCCTCTTGACAAAATTGAAAAAGTCAATTTCTAGACGAAGTTAGTTTGTAAACAAATTACATTAATTTTTTTCGAAATGGCGGGCGTTATAAATATAATCGTAGATTTATTTATCTATTACTTGCTCACGTACTTTTTTACTCTATCTGACAAGGTGCATGCGCGAAATACCTGAATGAAAATGTAATAAAATCAAATACGATTGAAAGTTCAGCTGTAATCAATTTCACCTTTCCAATTTTAGCTACCCATAGCAGTGAGTCTAGATAGTTATTCGTATAACAATGAATACCGTAGGAAACTCAGCTATACATAATTATTATTCTACTCATTTTAGGTGACCTTACATATACTTAAACATGTTTCTGGATGTTGATGTAGAAATCTGTTAAGCACAAATGTAAACGACAATAAGCACGTTGGATGAATGATGCATTTGTGCAGCTGGGAGTTCAGAAACTCGAATTTTCAGTGTCCCAGATAACATTGTCAGAAACTTCAAAGGCATCATATTCAACTGAAAATGTAGCTTTCTTCCAGGCATCATTAATCATGTTATTGAATATGGGGCGCATGCAGGTTGACTATAGCGTTATGGCTTTGACGGTCAATATAAATGTTGTTGAGTAAAACTCGCTCACAAGAGACGTTGCATCAGGTGGAATGGTTGTTACCTGTACGTGTTTATGCGGAATTACGAACAGAATTTGTTGATGGAGTGAAGATGAATCTAGAATCAGACAGCATTTTGTTCCAACATTGGGAGAGATGCTGTTATCTCGCCATTGTTCAAGAATACGTGTGTCTATTTTATATATTATTTCGAACCAGTTATTTATTTATATGTCAGGAGGTCAGATCATGTTCTGCTGCGCACAGGGACCTAATGTGCCACTTGGTTCACGTAAGACAATAAGAAGTGGTGAGAGAAGTTTACCTTCCATGGATGCAATGGGCTGAATCGAGATATGATATGCCATGCATTGATTTCACTCCAATAATCATGTATCTTTCACCCATGCGAGATAGCGTGTTGTCTCTGTGCATTACATAATTAAATCCAAATTGATCGGTATTCTGAATTTCCGCTGTTGAATGATTAGGAATGATCTTGTCAGTGAATTCAATACCAAATGCAATCCGTGAACTCTCAATCTCTTCTTGCAATTCAGATTGTCTGAAAGTTTCAATGTGGGTAGCTTTGCGACTAACGATCTTGTGAACTGCCTTGACAATCCAAACCCAGGTTGATCCACCTTTGAAACCAGTTAATCCAAGCGTTCTTACTTTCGTGTAATCCCACCGCCTTATATAAATAACATGCAAAGCAATTAGATTAGCCCTTGTCTCTTGAAAATGTGACCACACGTACTCCGATATGAC
Organism: Clitarchus hookeri; assembly: GCA_002778355.1. NCBI lineage: Eukaryota > Metazoa > Arthropoda > Insecta > Phasmatodea > Phasmatidae > Clitarchus > Clitarchus hookeri. Next base: position 569,744 of record NQII01000264.1, read on the forward strand.
CTTCGGTTTCTCATGTTTTGTTCCATGTTGTTCATAATATTTCAGATAACGAAAGAGATAGTTGCTGTCCTTGACCCTACTGAAGTGATGCATAGCTTCAATTACCTTCCTTACATAATCGAAAGGATCATCACTGTAAGGCTTATAAATAGGCTCAACATCAGTTGTTTCTTCGGAAGACATTTGCACCAGTTCTTCTTCCTCAAGACTTTCCGTGATAATGGCGTCTTACAGTTTCTTGATAAAACCGAAAATAGTGTTTGCAATGTCTCTTTCCTCACTCATGTACTTCACGGGATGTAGACGGTAATTCGAACTGGTGTAAACACTCTTAACAACTTATTTACGTCGATTCTCATTGTGTAAGGTACAAACACACATGCACAATTGTAATAATTCACTAATTGCCGATCACAGTATACACTCACACACGTAACCAAGTACTTCGAATTCCAACAGAATAGAGTTATAGTGCACCCCCACCGCACTGCACGCGCGGTTGACCTGTAACTGCTTATCTGTAGCGAACGAGTTAGTACGGGCAGCTAAAACTGGTCTTGCTGACATCTAGGGGATCATATATGCCTAGTATTCACAAAGAACGAGTAACATACCCGCCAGGTACTTCGCGAATGTACCTTGTCAGCGTTATTTCTTTGCTGAACTGGAATTGATGCAGCCTACATTAAATACACTTTCTGCTAAGTGATAAAGAACAATTATCTTTTGAAAGTGTAATAGAATGAATGACGGTTCCTTTGTCGATTAAGGTCTTATTTTTGTTGGTGAAAACAAATTTAGAGTGCTTATTCTCTACTACCCTCTAAGGGGCACCTAGTAAACTTATTCAGTCCAAGGACTTAACTTCCCAGCATAAATTACAGAATAACTTTTTCTGATGGGCTGTACTGAAATCCCAGGGAACAAATTAACTTTCACACAATATAAAATTTATGAAAATAAAGGTCCCAGGTAATAATATGAAATGACAAATAAGTAGTTAAGCAAATGTCATCGGCATGCGATTGCCAGGCAGAAAATCGAACTGTTCATCTCACTGTAAGCGAGTGTACTGTGAGAGAAATATGACTCGGTACACTTCTATATTTCTAAGTATAATTTTGGGCTAAAACTACCCTTAATGGACTAGTGTTCTTCAAACCTGAAAATATTTCTTTTTTTCCCGGCGTCCTTCATTCTGGTAGGACTAGTGGCCTTCGCGAGTTAAAATGAGAGCAGGATGATCTTCAGTAGGATATGTATACATTTGAAAGTTGGCTGTTGTGACAACCAGCAGGCATTTTCCTATCTAGCCGGCCTCCTCAGGACACGGTTACTTCAAAGGACGAGTTTTTGTGACAAGCGTGAGCTCTGCTACCACAAATGGAGATACAAGTGGCATAACCATAAGAGTATGAAAAAGACCGTGATCGATTCGGGCAGTTTCCATCAACTAGGGTCCTAAGCGACGATGGGGAGAGGGGTATAACGGTTGCGCCGTACGTCATTTAACAGTTATAGATCGTGTTTTTGCTATTTTAAGGCAACGCTCGTAGCCTATAAGCCTTGCCACGCCTCGACCGCCCAATCGGCGGGTAAGGGGATAACGCTCCTTCAACACAGGTGTTCCCAGCTCTCACCTGTGTTGACCAGACTCAAAGCCCCAGCCTGATACGCACATGAACACGGCAACGCCCTTAAACAAGTAATGAGACCCTCGTACTTTGTACGCGTGTGGTGTGGCCGGAGTGTTCGACACCACCGGGGCATGTTTCGCGGCTCAACGCGTCAACCTCTCATATGGTGTGAGGTGGGGATGATGTTAGATGGAGATATAGCATCGATTGAAAGCAAAGGTGGGAGGAAATGGAGGACCTCAAGAAAACCCACCGGCCAACAGCAACGTCCGCCATGTTAGCCAAACTCGAAAATCAGGTTTCGACAATGGCGGGGTTTTAACATATTTATTTACCCATTTATTTGCGGTGGGAGATGAATAGACTGATCACTATTCGAAAATGTCCGTAGTATAACTTAAAATGTATAAACGAAATTATAGAGAGCTATGAAAATATTTAGATGTGATATATTTTCATAAAAAAAACCGGTCTCATTTGTAGCCATAAGGTAAATAAACGCAGATAACCTTACACCTCCGACAACATTGCAGTTCTGCGAATCTCCAGGTTTTTCTGAGATGGAAAATAATGAAAGCCCGTACATTTCTTTGAGGAGAGCAGTTTGGCTGTAGGGAAATCCCCAAAGAGAGAGAGAGAGAGAGAGAGATAAAAGCGATGAGAGAAAGCGTGGGCGAGCCACAGCGGCATGTTCTTCGCTAATGGACCACTCCGGGCATGCCCTTTGCCACCCTTGTGGAAGTTGTCCCCTTCCCCATCAGCCAGCGAGCCCACACTGCTCGCAAATGATAGCTATCACTTCCTGCAGGGGCGATCAGTTCCTAGCCCAGACCATCTCTTATCTCGGCTATATATCTCCTAACTAACCGGAAGTCTCCGGACGCAGTTCTGCTGTGGGCTAACTGTTTCCGCACCAACTTTCAACCCCCTTTTTTTATTTGTCCTTTATTTTTTTAAGTATGGGAGCTATTATGACCCGACTGTATTGCCCGGTCCACGTAAATTTGATTTAAATTTAACTTTGCTCATTTTAATGCCGTGATTACTTTCCTATTTTGCTCAATTTTGTATCCTTCCGCTACACTAAAGTATTATCAATTTTAACCACAGTCGTCGATAGAAACTGTCACAAAATCCTCCGGCCAAAATAACTGTCAGTATCCTGACCCCAACATTTAAATTAAATTTGTACGAAATTATTGAAGTCTTTCATTACAAGCCTGTTACTATTGATTATTACGATGGCCATAGTACGCTTATAACATGCCTTGTGGCGGAGTGGTCGGTACCCGTAAGTCAAGTTTGGTTTGGTCATATAAAAATTACTTTTGAATATACCTGGTACAACACCTATATCAGAAACAAGCAATTGGAGAGCAGTCGAGAGAATACGAAATTAGAATAATCTGGCCTATTAGAATTCGACTAGAAAAGAGAAATTTTGCCATTTAGTATGTCACACAGTATAATTAATCTGCAAAAATTATTAAAGAATTAGTATGCCTATTGTAAAAAATCAGATATCATCGAGCGATATGGCAGAAGCTTGAGTTATTACCAGGTTGTTATGACATGTAGAAATTTGGCTCGCAATAAGTAATGCTTTAATTTTATGTCTAAAATATAAAAAAGTAAAAATATAAAATTTATAGTCAATTGAAATTTACACTGAAGAGCCAAAAAAACTGGTACACTTGCCTCATATCGTGTANCCCCCCGGCCACCCCAGAATGCAGAAGTGCAGCAAGACGACGTGGCATGGACTCGACTAATGTCTGAAGGTATGCAGGAAGCAATTCACACCATAAATCCTGCATTGCAGTACACAAATCCAATCTGCGCCAATTTGAGAAAGGGTTGCACGTCTGTCCCGTTTAATGATTCTCGAAAGTCGTCGTTTGTCCCGTTTAATGATTCTCGCCAGTCGTCGTGCCGTTTAATGATTCTCGCCAGTCGTCGTTTGTCCCGTTCGTTCACGATCATTTTCCGGCCGCAGCGATGTCGAAGATTCCCGATGTTCATGGTACACTTGTGAAATGGTCGTACGCGAACATCCAAATGTTATCGCTACCTTGGAGATGCTATGTCCCATCTCTCGTTCGCCGACTATAACACCACGTTCAAACTCACTAAAATCTTGATAACCTGCTATCGTAGAAGTAACCGATCTAGCTACCAACCGTATCGCGTTACTCTGATTGGTTCCATACCTCTGTTATTTGCATACGCACGCCTATACCAGTTTTTTTTTTTTTGGCTATTCAGTGCATGTAGTAACTGAAATACAGACTCCTGCAGAGTTCCGCAATACTCAATGTACATTTAAAAAAAGGAAATAAAAAATACTTTTTTAAATAAAGATATTTTTAAGTTTTAATAAATTTTACTATACTGATTTAACAATATTTTATATTGAAAAATAAATTAAAAACGAGAAGTTATTTTTTTGCTTCAACCGTTTCCTAAATATGGTTACGTCGTTAGTCTAACAAACAAAGAGTTTCAACATTCCAAATACATTCATTTGTTAAGTAAAATTCTTTACAATTGTCAGGTATTCTCGGCCATCTTCAGGTTGCACTCCTTTCTCACCAAGAGCTGGTCGACCGTCAAACTTTATCTCCCATTTGGCTCTGCTATATCCCCAGTCAAACTGACCCTTTTTCGTTATATTTTCCTTCACCCTTCCGCTTGGCATTTCACTGCTGCTTCTTAAACTTTTCTGCTATCCTTGCGTGCAACTTGCCCGTCTTCTGTTCGACGTCTTCCAGAACATTCCTCTTGAATTACATTCCCACTGTTACATCTGTGTTCCTGAGCCTTTATGTCATATATTTATGTCTCAGCAATTCTTACGAAGCACAGCTCTCTTGCTTGCAGTCTTTATCGGTCTTTCTTATAACTCTCCACAGTAAAATACGACACTTTGAAAAATAGCCATGCGATTTTTTTGCTCGTTTGATAGATATTATTGTTCCGAAGTACGGAGTTGAGCACGTCTACGACTACTCTTCCTTACCGTGGTATTTATTTTGCCTGCCTCTTTCGGCGAACTTCTACCTAGTTCTACTGAAACTTTTGGCGTGCTTTATTTCCGTCCCATTAAACTGCTCCTTCTTTTCACAGCTTCTTCTCAGGTGCCCTTCCATTCTGAACATGATACCGAATCGCCTGTGTTCTCATTTACTTGACAGTTTTTCTGCAAGCAAAATTCACTCCCACCGCCGTATTGAATATCTGGCACACTTTAAGGCAAGTAATTTCTACCTGTGCAAGTATTGTTTTAAACATCGCACTTCTAATAAGACCTTAACGGCTGTTGTACTTTTCCCAATCAACTGCAAGTTTCACTCCAGGTTGGTATAATATATTCTTCTACGAAAACTTTATTTAGAAACTTGCCGTACAACCATGAATAACACTTGTCAATACGAGCAGTTTTGTAGTCATTGCAATATAAATTTGCTCTCTCGAATTAACTAGGTAGTCTATTCCCAGTTTCTCCACAATTTTTTGAATCAAACCTTTGAAAAATCACCTGTCTGGTTGTTTCCTAAATACGTTACTTATTGCATGCGTTTTATTCTTGCAGTAACACAAATGTACCTTATTTTTTTAGTAAAAATGAACTCTTATTAAAATTCTACCAATAAGTTTTAAAATATCATTTATAATTAAAATTAATAAAACAAAGAGAAAAAGGGTGTGTTGGTAATGCCTGGTAAGGAATAGTTCGTTATGCAAAATAATATTACACTGACTGCGCAAGAATCTGGTGCGCTGTCCCTTTGGTTTAGTTCTGTACACTTGGTTAAGCTTTGTTTGCATGAGGCGGAGGAATATCCTGGAAGTAAAACTTCAGCAGGGATTCAGAAAAATTTTGAAATAATCGTGAACAGCCTATAAATATTGTGTATTTTTATTAACTGTCTTCTAGAGACCACATTTTTTTATTTCACTGGCTCGGCAACGTGAAAAATTCCAAGGTGTTAAGACATTCACGTATCAATGAATACATATTACACACAGCAAAAAAAAATTTATAATGAAAAAAAAACTTATTGTGAGTAGAGAAAAGGTTTATTTTTCTTTGAAAATATTTAGGTCCAGTATAGACTTCAACGTTCTATGTGCACACTTGTACAATTCCTTCTGATGCTGGATAAGAATCTTCGCAAATAGATATCTTCTCTTTTAATGTGTAGTTATAATTATGTTGCTCCGATAGTGGATGTCAAATACTTAGAGTCCACACGGTTTAAAATAATCGAATCTTCAAAATGGATCTGAGTTAAGGTGCTTTGAAATACAAAACACACATTTATCTGCCATAAATTGGTTTCTCTATTCAAGACTTTCACTTGGGTAAATGAGCGTTATTAATAAGCATCAGTTTGGTATTGCTTAAAATATACAAGTTTTTTGCACTTGGGGTCTACTTAATAACGGTGCCCATTACACCTTTCAAGACGGATCTCCGAGCAGCTACGTCAAGGAGACATGGATGGAAAGGAAATTATTCAAGAACAATAGTAGTTTGTGTAGGTTCCACGAATAACCCGGCTGGAGGCAGGCATTGATGACATGTTCACGTGCCCAGACACAATAACGCGAGGTAATTGGCTCAGTGTAATTCCGACATGGCTGACACTCGCTGGCGACCGGACCGGGCTCGGGTAATAAGCGCCAATTATCGGGGTCGCGGCTTCGTGCCCAGCGAAAATAAAGAATGCCAACTTGGTGGGGAAAGTTCTCGACTCATTTAGCTCCCTTTACCACCGCATCTGGCTGCTAAAAGAGAACTATCCCGTACACTCACGGATATTAGATTTTTTTTCTGGCGACTCTAATGGAAATGAAATGCTCCATTGAGAAGTTGGTGGGAGTCCCTCGGCGGTCGCCTCGCGGTTTTTCTGGCGACCGACCTTGAACCCTGCGATGACTTTAGCCTCGTGGTGTTGCTGACCTGCGCAACTCTGCCCCCGGCTGTGCGGCTACTGACTCGGGCGAACAGTGTCATTTGTCCGCACGGCGCCGTTGTTTAGTATAAGTTACACGAACTGTGTCCCTACATTCTCGTCCTTCCCCGCAGGCATATCTCGCCGTCCATGCCGTGGCCCTTCATCACTTCTAGTAACTTGATGTTACGGATCCAGTTCAGATTACGCGGATGTTTTGGTTTTTAACTGTCGTCTCTTTGTGAAATTTATGTGTCGGTGATAATTGCTGAACAATCGTGATTTGACTGCTTCTAGCTTATATCCGTGAAGAACATATCCTCCGACCATAACGCCAAGGGAAGCTGCTGCGTTTTGAAGAATGTCCAGGCTCAAATTAGTTTCTTATATTATATTAATACCTCCAGACATTAACTTTAAAGAATACGCATGAGTTGTAATGCACGTAACTGTTGTGCATAAATATAACATCACAGGTATATATATCCATTTTCAAAATATGTGTTTAACTTGTCATTTTAATTTTATAAATCTTTACATTTCGGTTATTGAGGATTGGAAATATTTGCGAGTTTATTCCAGTAGATGTTACCTTGTAAAAATATAAATTTAAGATTACTCCAGCATTTTTTATATGCATCATTGTGACACGAACACAGCCCTAAGAACATCCACGTCACAGCCTTATTCAGTGTAAAGTTGCCAATGCCGTTTATTGTCATTGTTTGTAAGCGACGCTCGAGCCTCAAGAAACAGCATTATCGTGTTATCTTTGACAATTGCTATATGCTTATTAATTTTTGTTTTGCAGAGTGACGTCCTCCTAGCTGTGTGGTTCGCAGGTAATCCACGACTACTTCCTGTTTGGTTTGTTCTACAATGCCTCAGAATTATAACTGTCTTAGTTAGAGTAGGGTTTAATCCCGTGCGAGTGGAGTTCGTGGCCGATACTCACACGCGCAGATCCTGTGCTGCAAGCTGTGAGACTGAATATCAACGTTACGCGGGACACTTTTGCGATTGAAGAGCGAAGCTGAGAGGCTGCTTTACCGCGTTCACGAGTGACGTAGCTTCTAAATACTAGTTGCGGTCGGTAGACACTCATCTCGTACTACGTCGTTGAGATTTGCGTCGGACGCAAGCACATCTTTAGTGGGCTGCAAGCTCGACATTTCAGTGCAGCAGGAGGACAAACTGTTCCAATTTTGAGTGAAATAACGTATTCAGGATTCATAACAGCCATGTTGGAATTCTGTCACTAAATTTGTTTTACGAGTACATGGTCCTGAGAGCAGAAGACCGTAGCCTCTATCGAGCTTGAACCGCGGCCACTGCAAACGGAGTTCGCCACTCTTTAGACTTAATTATTTTGTTAATTAATAATAATTTCGGCAGTAATCGATGGTTCATGCTTTATCCCGAGAACTTAGAATTTGACAAAATAACCATTAAAATATAAAAACTATCACCCCTGATGAAATTAGAACTGACTACAAACTTGCAAGTGAACAGGGATTGGGTATCTTACAACGCAGTGGACTGTAACACAGGCTACGCAATGGAGCAGCAGGCTTTGAAAAACTGTCTTATCTTAGGACGAGTGGAATCCCTCCCATGGGTTTTCGGACTCTCAAATATTTACAATTTCTAAATGCGGCAGCCATTAAATAAGTTAAAATACTAATAAGTTATCAGCCTTTTCAGTGACTAAAGAGTCCGTTGTAAATTTAAGTTTCCAGAATGTACAGCAACTTGTAGTAAGTAAGTAGTGCTACTACGAGGGGAAATGGCAGTCACACGATACAAACGGAAAAGTAAGTTCCACGTTGGAGCGAAGCAGACTCGTGCCTTCACTGCAGCGTACAAACTCTGCAGAGGACGACAGACGTTAAAGAAGGGAAGAATCTCCGAAGAAATGACGTGCGCCGTCTGCAGAAGCTATTCCCTCGCACAAAGAGACTTCAAATTCGTTTGTGTGCTATTTGTGAGTTTTTCCTTATCGGGATCCCCCGCGATCGGATATTCCGGGACTCTGGCGTCTCTGAAATATTCAAGCGATGGATCCGATGACTTTCCTGAAGTTCCGCTTGTCCAAATCTTTCACCTTCGCGAGTCTGTAAATAGACTACTACGTCANNNNTGCGTGAGAGGCGGGCTTAATGATGTTTGTCAGAATCGCACAGTTTTGCCACTGACAGCGGCCTCGTCAATAGTTCAGGTGGGCTTATTGTTCCGCCTAGGCTGACCGAGCCAGGCTCCCAGCAATGGAACGGCGGGCATGGGAAATCACATTTATCGATTAGCAGAGAAAGTCAGAAACTCGGAGTGATAAACAGGGACACGGAAATCTCGTAAAATCGCTCTTTTAAAGGCCACATATCTTAAACAAATGTGCAAGTGGCCGCACGGTTGCATCGTTAACGTGCAAGTGGGTTTGATTCCCGAAAGAGTCACGTCATTGTTTTCACATGTGGGAAATCTGCCGAAGGTTGCCGTAATGTGGCGTGTTTCGTCGTGGTATTCTCGTTTCCCCCCATTTGCATTCCTTCGCTGATATATATTAAGTGCTCGTTTCACGCAGTTAAAATATTTCTGCACTTGTTTTAATCAAATTCTTTGGAAGCAAGTTCCAAATATCATATTGTAACTCTACAACTGAAATACTGTACATTCATAACACATTATATTAGGAAACATATATTATTGTTAATGTAGTTCTATGTTTGTAATAAACGTGAAGTATACAACACTTTCTTGTTAAAATTCAACATTAGTTTTACCTCATTTCACATTAAGGTTTGATGAGATTTACTCTAATTTATTTGTAGTGTTACAAAAATATCTTTGCCAGCTGGTTTGCAAAAATTTACTTGTACAAACACAAGAAGAATTGTACAGTGCATTTCACACTTCCGGAATGCGGCATGTATCTACAATTACGGTTGCCATATCTCAAGTCCGTTCGTCGATGGTAGAGAACCTACGGGCGCGTTCCCGTATGCATTATTACAAAAAACACACGTCGAATTTGTGACAGTTGCGAATTTAGCAGTATTTTATTTGTCGCGCCCTGGAAGATCATAAATTAACAATACATTCTCAAGAAAAGGCATGTCTAATTTCTTCGAAGCCCCAATCTACCATAAAAAATGGTTCTTCACTGAGCCAGTAGCCAATGAGTACATAACAATCTCGCCAGCGCGCAGGTTACTGTGGGGTATAATCTGCAAGTTATTGAATTCACATGCTATTTTTATGTCTGTACCAATACGGCACAGAGATGCTTCTTATTTTTTTGACGCGGTATACATTCACTCGTATCTTAACTCGCAGTCAACATGTGGTCTGTATCTGACTGATAACAGTTTCGTTCAAGTGCTGGTAAGGGGTAAACCTTTCTCAACTTTATTATGCTGATTATTAACATGAACGGTGAATAATGAAACTACGCGAACGGTAGTGTAGTGTTACACACATGTTAATGGCAGACTATTATAGAGAACGTTTCCTTTAAGCGGTTAACCGACTTTCATTAAAGAAAAGACTAGTGCCGGAAAATTTTCGTCAGTACATTTCCGGAACTTTTGCAGATAACAATGCTGATACCCAATCTGCTTTGTGCGACAAAGTTGTACGCCAGTGATTTAACTGAATTATTGGACATAGCGTTACTGAGTTTCGTAGGATTTATCGTGTTTACACTAACTTCCCCAATTTCATAGTGGAATCTGTTATTCTATGATAACTGAGAGTACTATGTATAATGAGAGGATTGAGGGCATGACGGGATGACTGTTACACAGCCTATCCATTTCATTTTTTATTCAGATGTTATGCATTCACAAACGCAATTTAAGGCCGCCGTTAGAACATCAAACTTCTGCATAATTATTGCAATTAAAATAAGTTAGTCATGAATCAATTAATTCTTCTACTTGAAACGTTTCAATCGTTGCTGCTTTTCCATTTGCCAGTTATCTACTCATCTAGACAACACAAGACGCTTTTGCTCTGTTACAGAGCACTTCTAGTGGATTGGACGTTTCCAGTTGTTTGGCGAGCGACTTTTTTTGCTACCCGATTGTCACAGCGTCGCACGCTCATTGTTTTATTGTTAGAGGAGGTGTAAAAAATTTCTTTTTAAGTTAAACCCACGTTTCACAAAATGTATACTGCTTCCGCTATCTCTGTGCTCAGGATTGGCAAAATAAAAACTGAATAATGTGTACTGGAGCTGCAAGGTTAAGGAAAGTTGCATGGCGGTACAGCTGCACTTATACAATGGCTGGAAGAAAAATGTTAAGGTCATATTTCATAATATTATTTTATTTCATAATCTGAAAAAAAATATATAAGAATTACATAAATATAAATATTTGTAGTCAAATAATTATAGTATTCAAAAAATGTCATCAAAAATTCGAAAATTTCGAAATATGGGAGCCCAAGTTTCTATGCTCTTAATTAACTTTACCAAATACATCACATGTCAGGTGATCTATATCATAGCTAAACACAACATGATAGTCAAGTATCAAGGATATTTAACAGTGGGTACTCGGTACTGGAATCATGAATCTATTTTAAAATAGGTTTTACTGATTTTGCCAACCCATTTTTATTCGTCTGAGAGAAAATAATATTTATATTTATTAGTTTCTCCTGGACGAATAAAAATGTGCTGGCAAAAACATCAATACTTATTTTAAATAGAAGCATAATACCAGTACCCGAATACCGATTGTTGAATATCCGCGATACTTAATTAATATGTTGTGTGTGTGATATAGATAACAAGATATGTATTTATTAGGCAGAGTTAAATAGGAGCATAGTACCCTGGGCTCCTCCCTATATTGCGAAATTTTCGACTTTTCGGTGCTATATTTTGGAAACTATAATCTTCTTTCTACAAATGTTTACATTTATGAGGTTTTTTATATACATTTCTTTCAGATAATACAATAAAAATTATCGTGAAATATGGCCTTAAATGCCACATTCAGACAACTACACGTTACAAAGTTACAGTTGCGAAATGTGGCAAATCCCGTTTGCATGCAAGTATTGTTTGTTTCAAACACGATGCAACGAATGAAAATCCACATGTGGTTCACGACTGAGGTATGGTCACGTGTATGAGAGGAGAATGGAGCTCACCGGAGCCAGATGCCCTACCCGAGAGACAGATCTGTCTCTGCTGTCAGCACGAAGAATGGATGAGGAAGGCGGGGGAAGAAATGGGATAGCCCTGATAAAACACCCACACCATGACAGTGTCCGCCATAATACCCACATGAGATTCCCTGTCCGAAAATTTCCCGCTCGTTGGGCCTTTGGATCGAACCGGCGACCTCAGAAGTTAGAGGACAGCGACTAAACAACTCAGCAAACCATTTTAAACATGATTCGGGTATGAAAAATGATTATATCGTGTCTTCAGAAACCATGGTTTCTCTATTAGAATTCAAACCCTTAATTTTAATAACAAAATTTGCCACTTAACATTTTGATAGATGACGTCTTCATTTTATGAGTTTTTGTTCTTTTCCGCGTAGCGAAGAAAGAAAATAAGCAGAAATAGCTATCGGTTTTGTTCTTGCCTCTGATAGCCGCGAGCTCGGCAAAGAAAACAGATTCTCTTCAAGTGCTTTGTGCGAGAAGAACAGAGAAAACACGGGACGTGCAATATAACAGCAGGAAAGAGCAGATAGGCAAACAGAGCTTCAGAATCAATCTTCTACCACTCGCACGTAGCCAGACGTCATTCGCACAATGGGTCCATAAATATGCGATATCCTTTTAGCAGCTACGGTCTAGAAAACCTCCAGCTTGATAGCATTTCTGCACAGTGCAAGGACCCACAGATATACGCGAAGAGCTACAGAGAGTACAGGTTATTGCAGTATGGCAAATCGCACTTGTTGCAATGTATGCTGACGTTCGCTAACAACTCTTCATCGCTCACGATGCATGCCGATTGTACCAAATATCATTGTGAAAGTCGTGTATCACAAACACTGAAGTGCGATAATTGAGAGCCGGCAACCCACATTACGTGCCGTCAGCTATATAATAACATTTCCTATCGCCTTTGGATTATTGAACTGTTTAACGTAGCTAAAAATATTTTACTTTATTTATTTATAAATAAGCGTAACAGTGTATTTTTACAGTTTCTCATGCTAGAATGCTTTTTCATTCCGAAACTTGTGCACTTAAGTTAGAAGCTAAAAGAACATAGTTTAAAACAGAAGTGGACTTGCCTGTTGGAGGTAAAAAAAAAATAAACAAAAAAAAAAAAAGGAATTGGAGGACATAATAAAAGGAATATAAGTTAGGAAATTGAAGCTTTGCCAGTATTTAAAGGGTATAAAAAGAGTTGGGAGCATGTTTCTAAAAGGCAGGAACGAACAGGATCGCAAATATTGCGTTACGCCAAAAACAAACTCTTAAGCCAACAGGAGATCGTGCTCTCTACAGACAGGTACCATACTTAATAAAACTGGATTTAGATAAACAGAAATTTAATGATGCAAGAAAGTGAAAGGCAGAGAAAAGAAATATTGTTCAAATCACGAACATGCAACATCCAAAATACGTTCTTCGTTACAACAATACAATTTTTCAATTAAGTGAATCCATTTCCTGAAGAATGTACAAAATTAATGCCCGTAATCGAAGACCTAGGTATATGAAATTTTCTTACCCAACTATGAGATGTCTAATGAATGAGTCCACCGATTATTCTGCGAGGATTTGTGAAGCAGATGAAGCTCTGATATTAGCTAAATTGAGACTTCAAGGCACAACGTTTGCTGGAACAACGTTTTGTGAAGTAGCTGTAGTTTTGAGTACAAAGTATGTTAATTACAGTTCCATAAAATATGTGTCAAGTTTTGAGCCTGAACACATAATAGCTTATAGAACTTGCAATGTTGCCTGCAAAGCTAGTGATGGTCAAGCCGCTGTGCATATAAATCCTTGTGCAGTGTTGTTTGGCGAAAAGCAATTTCGTATGGAAGGAGAAAAACTATATGTGTTATGTCGAACAAATGCTTTGAGACCTTTGAATATGAGAGCAGTTTGTCAAATGGTGTTTGTTGCCTAAGCCTGAAATGTGAAATGGGTTAAAATATAAATTGTTGTTTTCAGACCTCTCTATTTTAAACCTTCAAGAATTTATGAGGGGCAAGCCTGCACAACATTGAAGGATGAAATAAAACAAATAAACTTCATATTTAGAATTTGAATAAACTTTGCGATTGAGGTATCGTAACTACTGTTGCACGAAGAAAACGGAAACCTACGTTTGTAATGAGAGTACTGTTAAAGATTATTTATGTTTAACAAACAGCTAAACGCATTCCTGCAATTTAAGAAGCCATAATGTGTAGTTTATGTCTTCTCTATATGAAATAATGGGATAGGTACTGTAGGTTATAAAGTATCATAAAAATCCAAAATAAATATAATTCTCAGAAGTGATTCACTTTACATTATTTAATAACATATCGTAAAAGGTTTTGGTTATTTATGGAACTACTTAATAACTGGCGATTCCGCTACCACAAATATACACTGGAGAGCCAAAAAAACTGATATAGGCGTGCGTAAGNCTGGTATAGGTGTGCGTATGCAAATAACAGAGGTATGGAACCAATCAGAGTAAAGCGATGCGGTCGGCAGCTAGATCGGTTACTGCTGCTACAATGGCAGGTTATCAAGATTTAAGTGATTGGGACGTGGTGTTATAGTCGGCGCACGAGAGATGGGACATAGCATCTCCAAGGTAGTGATAACATTTGGATTTTCGCGTACGATCATTTCACGAGTGTACCGTGAATATCGGGAATCCGGTAAAACATCAAATCTTCGACATCGCTGCGGCCGGAAAAAGATCGTGAGCGAACGGGACAAACGACGACTGACGAGAATCATTAAACGTGACAGACGTGCAACCCTTTCTCAAATTGGCACATATTTCAATACTGGGGCATCAACAAGTGCCAGCGTGCGAACTATTCAATGGACCATCATTGATGTGGGCTTTCGGAGCCGAAGGCCCACTCGTGTAGCGTTGTTGACTGCACGACACAAAGCTTTACACCTCGCCTGGGCCTGCCAACACCGCCATTGGACTGTTGATGACTGGAAACACGTTGCTTGGTCTGACGAGTCTCGTTTCCAATTGTATCGGGCGGATGGACGCGTAATGATATGGAGACATCCTCATGGATCCATGGACCCTACAGGTCAACAGGGGACTGTTCACGCTGGTGGAGGCTCTGTCATGATATGGGGCGTGTGCTGTTCCAATTCCAGCAGGACAATGCGACACCCCACCCGTCGAGAGTTGCTACCGAGTGGCTCCAGGAACACTCTTCTGACTTTAGACACTTCCATTGGCCATCTAAATCACCGGACATGAACATTATTGATCATATCTGGGATGCCTTGCAACGTGCTGTTCAGAAGAGATCTCCACCGCCTCGCACTCCTATGGATTTGTGGATTGCCCTACAGGATTCATGGTGTGAAATGCCTCCTGCATACCTTCAGAAGACATTAGTCGAGTTCATGCCACGAAATTTTGCGGAACTTCTGCATGCTCGCGGGGGCCCTACACAATATTAGGCAGGTGTACCAGTTTTTTTGGCTCTTCAGTGTATCCTAAGGCACTGAAGCATCAGACTACTTATTAATCACCATAAAGGAGATAGGTGTCGACAATGCTGTTTAATAATCATTGCATGATTCTTATAAAGCATCCCTTCTTGAGATTCGATCTAAGCTGGACGCCATATATATATATATATATATATATATATATATATACATTCATACACACACACACAGGTTATCAATAAATACGTGTTACAAATTAATAGTGGTGGTACATGAGATGAAATGGAACATATTTTACTAAGCTACCCATGTCCGGAAATGCCTCCTTTTATACCAGAAATGGCGATTAAAGCATGCAAGGTTTGCGTCAGGTATTAAGAAACGTGCATGTGAGTCAGTATTGTATTACAGACAGCAGCTGCTCTAACTTGTCTCCTCCGCATTCGACGCATGATCTGCAGCCCTGCAGCATGTAGAGGGGGACGTCATTGAAGATGGCTCGGCCTGTTATCGATGGCTTCGACTGCTGCACAAAACCTGGCCTCAAGTTCTTCTCTGGTATTCACAGGAGTGTCGTACACCAGTGTTTTTACGTAGTCCCAAAGGCGCTAAGGTCAGGGGAGCGAGGTGGCCTGGCAATGGGACCTCCTACTGTGCGTCAACTGGGGCAGTGCAATGCACTTTCAACCTACACATGTAATGCCATGTACGTGCGGTTAAACTGCTAGGTTGCCGAATAACCCTGCTCGCTGACATCGCCATGTTTTGGTATAAGGAGGCATTTCCGGATATGTGTACCTTAATACCGTCATAAAACATGTTCCATTTAATCTCATGCACCACCCCTATTAATTTGTAATACTTATTCATTGACATCCTGTGTATGTTTATATATATAAACATCCTGTGTAAGTTTATATATATATATAAATATATATATATAGACTGGCCCAGGATATGTCAATATTTAGGGGGGAAGGAACTGGTGTGGGAAAGTACGCATCAAAATGTTGACTTTTCTCGATGACGCCACAGCTGTCCAACTTCATTTGACCAAACTTATAGGAAACAGTTTAACAAAAATATTTGACATTGGCAGGGTATTTAGCCTACGTTTTAAACCATGTAACAGTTTACAAATTAACTTTGTATATTGGCAGTATCTATGCAAGCATCAAATGAGCTAACGCATAAACTCATTTGTCCGCCGTTTTGAAAAATAGCACCACTTCAAAAATAAAGCTTTTTTCTTCTAAATAGGAAAAAAATTAACTGATACTCACCAAATTTCGTACACAAATAGTCCTACGGTAGGTTACGTAAACTTACATGTTGTAATTGACTCACAAGCTTGTTTTAAAAATGATGTCCCTGTAAATATTTCATGCTAGTTAACCCAATATACAAAAGCATTAGACTGGTAACAACCAAAGTTGATGCTCCGAATTCTACCTTCGTATTGCAGTTTGTTGCACGCCAGATTAGCGTACGATGCGTTATTGGGTTTGAGTCCCGGGTGAGGCACTCGTGTGTTTGAAGTTGTCTCGTTAATATTTAACTTGTTTCTGGTTCCATCTTTGAAGATATTCGCTGTCAACGAGACGCCAAAGCTCACTTATCATCTAACATTTTAAGAACGTCATCAAAATAATTTTTAGGCAAGTGGAGGGGAGTAATTTCATTTGTTATATTGTCAACGTCTTGTTTATTGCGTGCCGCTTCGGTTCGAATAACGTACCAGCTATACTGACGAATTAAAATATCAGATTCGCGCATACGCCATCGTAAGATATATTTCTGAAAAGAACAAATAATCTGAAAATGGAGTATTTAAAACAAATATTCGAATCAACGGAAATTAAATCTAATCTCGGATAGGCGTTAAAACTAAGACGTCAAAAGCGCGTTCATTAATTTACTGACGCAATTTGACATTTACTGGTTACATAAAAATCATTACAATATTTTCCTATTTTACAGTTTACGTACTGTCAGCGCAATTAAATAATTCACAATCTACTGATTGCAAAAATTTTAATGTTTTCTCACACGGATGTCATTAATTAAAACCTCTTATTAATGGAAAATCTTCCCTATTTAAATACACATAAATAAATGTGATTGTATGTATATATATAGTTTTCACAATTTATTGTTATACTAAATGGAATACTTTATTGAAGCTAAACGATAAAAAAGAAAACAGGTTATGAATTTATTATAAAGTTTAGAAACAAACCAAAATCAGCTTCGCATTGTTATTAAAATCATTTGCCATCGATAATACTTTACAACAACGAAGCAGAACATAACTAAGGAAAATTATCAATACTTTAATTTAAAAAGTTGATCTTACTTTAAATTTGACATGGTTTCATGTAGTCACTGTAAATTAAATATATCACTTAATAATTGAAACACATGAATAATATAACGTGCAATTTTACTCGTAGGCTAAGAAGTTCTAATAATACAAAAGTTATTGAGATTTTTTCGTTTACTTAATGTTTTGGTTAGCAATTTGCATTTCTATAAGCCTTGCATGCTAACGTAAAGCGTATAATACGTAACAGAGATTTGAAAACTTTTAATATTACTGTCGATTACCTACATAGCGAAGTATGTTTTTTTCTTTTGAGACTGACCTTAACTTTTATTAATATTAACTTTTTTAATTATTAATATATAACATTTTATTATCTAGGTATGTTTTTTTTACTGTTTAGTGGAAGACTGTGGGATNTGCATGCTAACGTAAAGCGTATAATACGTAACAGAGATTTGAAAACTTTTAATATTACTGTCGATTACCTACATAACGAAGTATGTTTTTTTCTTTTGAGACTGACCTTAACTTTTATTAATATTACCTTTTTTAATTATTAATATATAACATTTTATTATCTAGGTATGTTTTTTTTACTGTTTAGTGGAAGACTGTGGGATNCTTTTTTAATTATTAATATATAACATTTTATTATCTAGGTATGTTTTTTTTACTGTTTAGTGGAAGACTGTGGGATCTCGCCTTAACGTTGTCACTTGTAAAGAAATAACAGAAAATAAATTTACCAAGAAATAAATTCGGTTTTAATGCAAACATTAGTTTTCGTATTACGCCTTAGTTACGGTTTTTGTACCACATTAACAGCGAACGCGCCTTACTTAAGTTTCGCTAACTCAGTTATCTTGCGGGGACTGAGGGTTGCCCTTTTCTGGCCTTAGGTGCGTCGAATACGGAACCGTGCTCAGGGACGAGTGAAGGGTGTGAGCTACCAGCGACCGGAACAAGGGACGTATTTCCCATGATGCACCGCCCCACGAACACGTCGGTGTCTTTGTGTGGGGCGTGGCCACGCTGCCGCCAGTTCCAGCTAATCAAACTTCCAGTCGAATCTAATCAACAGCCGGTAATTAGTCACGGGCAGATGGTTTAAGTTCGTTAGCTGTATTCACCGGTCGGTCACTGTTCGCAGCTTCCGCGCGGCAGCCACGATAAAAGAGAGATGTCCCCTCCTTCAGCGCGTTGCCAACGTAGAAGACCGGCGACTGGGCTGCATGCGTTCGCAAATTCGACTACAAGTAACCAAATTAAGTTACCTTCCATACTTGGAGAATTGGCTGAATTGTATTCGATATTGAATGATNTTCGACTACAAGTAACCAAATTAAGTTACCTTCCATACTTGGAGAATTGGCTGAATTGTATTCGATATTGAATGATGATAATTTTTGTTTTAATAAAATATACAATGCAATGTTAAAAGTTTTTATATTATTAAGACGGCAATACTGTAAACAAATTATTAGCTATCAAGCTACCGTTGTTGTGTCATGGCGCTATGTGCCTTGTTGAAATTATATTGTTCTTTCTTAAAACTAATAAATAGTTTATTCAAGTGATCCGGAGTATTTATTTATAAAACCTACAAATCAAAGCAAATATTTAACACTCATTTATACATAACTTAATCCCCCGTTAAGTAGAAGCTTGGAATACAATATTCAAGTCTTGTTCAAAACATTGCGAACACACTGTTGCCAACTGTGAGACCTTTTTTAAAGGTAAATAATGCGTTGCAGCGTGGTTTCCTCAAAACAGTGGTCGATCTTGTGATTTGGAAACCTGGAGAGTAATCGGTGATAAAATATTCAAGGAAAATGTGAAAACCCTGTTCGTATTATTGCACTTGTACACGTGCGACGTAGGGCATTAAATATATTCCAATATGCCCACACAAGGCTTAAAGTGCCATGTCAGCTAATTTTCATATGTATAACTTCCATAAAGCCTTTCAGAGTATTTCAAATCGTTTTGGTGTCTAAATGATTTATCGAAAAGGTGAAAATAACTATGATTTCCGTTCTTCTTGATTCATGATGCACAATTTGATTTTCAGAACCAGTGAAAACCATTTTGTATTTAGTTTGGTTATTTCTACGCAAATAAATTTTATCACATTGTCTGGTTTAAAATTTGTGTTGTTTAAAATTATTACACTCATTGCATATTACATATATAAGCCGAGCATAGTTACACTAAACCTGATTATGTTTGACGCAGCTCGCGTGAGTTTATTCCTGTTATACTGGGCCTCATGATAGGCGGTTAATTGAACTTGNGCTCTCTACTACGGCTGTTGAATACCGCGGTTCGCGACTTGCGTTTTTTCCAGACGTAATATGTACATGCGGAGCAGCTGTCGCCCAACTGTACTCGGCCGCTGTCACTTCTGAACTGAACAACCCCCACCCCTTCATGCAGCGACAATGGACTCTCCCTACTAGCTCCACGCGCTTTCCACTTACGCGCATTATTTCCTCATTTGGGTTTCACTCTACCCGCGTTCAAACCAATAATCACCGCACACACGTGGGCACAGAGCAGATGAGGACGCAGATACGAAACGGCGAGGCGGTTCCTTTGATGTGGGTGTGCCTATTCTCTGATTAGCCACGCGAGGCTCTGGGAACGGGTCTTTCGTCTGACTGGCTATTGCAGACTGCGGAAGGTTCCCTATTGGCTGGACTGTAGGCCGCCGGGTAGGTTGTCAGGCACTGATTGGCGACAGCGTTCCAACATTTTGCTGGCCAGTACCGCCATTTTGCTGTTGTGTGCGGCTGTTTCACCTCTGTATTGTTAAGTAATCTGTGTCATTTTTATTGTGTGTACTCTCGCGCAAACGGCACAGTTTACTAATTGCACAGGACATGGCGCCAGGGAGAAGTTAACTGACTGATTTTCCTGGAAGGAAATAAATCTTTTCATTTGCGAGCAAACTCCCACGTGTCTTGCAAACAAGAACAACAGTCAATACTTGACGTAAATACACGTAAGTGTGCTCTAGACTGGAATAAAATCCTCTGCTCTGTCTCCAGGAGCCTACTTTAATATGCGCTTGCACAACGAAAGGACGAACTCAATAATTATGGTGATTCTTGATGGTGCATGGTTTTGCACTTCAACAATGATGAAACACATTAAATGCTAAAAGCCTGTAAGACTTTTACAGTTTTAATAAACAGGAACATAATGCGTGTGGTGCACTACTGTGCAATTATTTGATACGACATAGAATTGTAGTTTTCAGTGCAACCAAAGAAAGCATTGAAAAGAAATATGTTCCATGAAGTCAATTATAACTGGAACATTATAAACAAACTTCTTAAAGATCGGCTGAGAGCAGAATTTCCGAGATCCACTTCGACTGGCAAAAGGAATCACGAACACATTCAGTTAAACGCAAACAGGGGGTCTAAAATGCAATTACAAATTTTCATCAAAAATAAGGTTCACAAACATCAGGAAACAGGGATTGTTTTATGTTTGTTTCCTAAGCTACCGAGGGATGGCAGCATTGTATTTGTGCGCTGGTGATTCGCGAAACACGATTAATGAAGCAAGCGACGTAATTGATTCAGATGTTTTCCGGGAAACACAGGCCTTTATGCCAGCGCTTTTCAGAGCGAATTCGGCAGATGGAAAACATTATCGTTATCGTCTGTCTGTTTTTTAATGTCGGTGTTCGTAACGCATCCTCAGCGTACGATTTATTAACGCCATCGCGCTGTTTTGCAAACACCTGAGCAGTAACCTTCCCCCTGAAATTGGAACACGACGATCTTTGACAAAGCGGTTGTTAATAGAGCAGAAAACTTAGAAATTACTGGAGATTATAAAGGACACAAAACAGAGCGTCGTCATGGACATGCAAATGCAATACGGATTAAAATTAAATGTAAATATTGCTGACTGTAATGCAATATGTGGAAAAGAATATGCGAAACAACCAAATTTAATGGCAAATGTATCACAAGTGTGTCCCCATTTATGTCTTAAATCGCATTACACTTTTTTTTGTATTTTTTTCCCCCTACAATAATTCTGTGCGCATATTCAGGAATATATTTTTGACCTACTACTCCTGCTCGTTATCTCGATACGTCTTAAGTCCTTCGTATCTTGAATATATTACCATTATTTACACATAAAAACTACACGATTATTTACCAAGCGATTGAAAGTTTTAGACGGAAGAATGGCAACGTTTCCTAGGAATGGTTTTTTTATTGCCAAATAGTAATCGAGTCAGTAATAACCATTTCAGCTGATAAATATTGTGAATTCCACTCAACAACTGTGCAGAAATTATATAACGTTTCCTCGTATCCGGAAAAAAAAAAATCGCTTTCTACAAAATGCTCAATTGTGGGAGCGCAGATTTCTCGTAACGAAACAGTTAAATACGATANAAAAAAAAATCGCTTTCTACAAAATGCTCAATTGTGGGAGCGCAGATTTCTCGTAACGAAACAGTTAAATACGATAGTAACCTTTAAATTTGCTCAATTTTTCACAGCGTTTAAACGTTTTATCGATTAAAATTACATGTACGGAATTAGCGTTAACTAATGGTAGAACGACGCAAATGAGAAATTTCAGAACGAATTAAAAATAAAGACATATTTACGTTTATTTCTGAATTTTTAATAAATAATTGCCAAAGAACGAACGAAGCAAGGATGGCTAGGGAATAGGGAAATTCTATAACGTGAACAGGAGAAATACATACGTACTTCAAAGTCGCATTAGTGAAAACAATTGCTAAATAATCAACTCTGACTATAAACTAGTTATACACATTGCAGTGATTTTGAAATAAATATTTTAGTGACTAAAATTCACAACTGCATCAATAATTTCGACTAAATTACAGGGAATTAACCCAACCCATTCGACTCCACTTATTCACCTGTCTAAGAAGTTTGTTACCTGAATTTCCTGTGAGTGATATTTCACTTGCCGACACCACATATTTGGCGCCAGGCAGCAGAAAAGTCTCCGCAGAATGTCAGAAGCTAAGAAGACCAATGCAAGAAATGATGACAAAGTCGCCGGACACAAGTTCGCTAGGTCGCCGANAGAATGTCAGAAGCTAAGAAGACCAATGCAAGAAATGATGACAAAGTCGCCGGACACAAGTTCGCTAGGTCGCCGACGCTTCGTCTCTTCAAAGCAGACATGCAATTACATTTGTATGCGAAGTCTGCTGCTTGTGTGCAAAACTTTCGAATACGGCATTTCAGTAACTATCGCGACATGCAAAGTTGTTCTTTGTAGCTGAAACGAATTTTTTTTTCCCGTAACTGAAGCCTTGTTATACATTTTTACAAAGTTAAGCAGTTTGTGTGGGGTTCAGAAGTCACTTCATAAAATTGTATAAATGTCAACGCCAATATTCTGATGCATCCGTTATTTACTTCAAGTTAAAAAAAAAAAAACTTTTTCCTTTTCTGAAGTTGTTCTTGAAGTTCGATGCACTCAAAGCCAGTTGTCGGGAAAGCTAGACTTCGCTGGTAAGTTTTACCTTCTATCTTTTTAGTTAACAAACCTGGCGATGCCGCTACGAAAGAATCTCACCGAAAGTCAGTCATTTAGAATGATTTAATTTTATGCATTTGGTATCACGGACAAAAAAAAAACAATAAAAATAAAAAATTGAATAAATTATAAAATGTTGTAGAAAGTTGAATTGAAAATGTATATTATATCAAATTTTTTAAAAACATGAATACTCTCTCAATCATATAAAAATGTAAGGAATTAGCACAACTAAGCTGTGCAAAAGACTCATAATTTTACTGCTATATACCTAACTTATATATACATATCTGCATCATGATATAATAATTAGNAAAGTCAGTCATTTAGAATGATTTAATTTTATGCATTTGGTATCACGGACAAAAAAAAAACAATAAAAATAAAAATTGAATAAATTATAAAATTTTGTAGAAAGTTGAATTGAAAATGTATATTATATCTAATTTTTTAAAAACATGAATACTCTCTCAATCATATAAAAATGTAAGGAATTAGCACAACTAAGATGTGCAAAAGACTCATAATTTTACTGCTATATACCTAACTTATATATACATATCTGCATCATGATATAATAATTAGCATATTTTAGTTCTATTAGTCTCAGTCAGGTTTTTCTGAAATTAAGTTAGTTATTCATGTTTCAAATAATAAGGAATATAAATAATTCGGCTTCCTATATATATTTTTTTATTTTTCGCACTACCAATAAATTTGCAACCTAGATAATTAACAATGCCAAAAATGCAACATAAAAACGTTTCTAGCAAGTGGCATTAAATATTATGTAGTATATGGGTGTTATGTAGGATACGGGTTTGTATGATATATGTGTACATTATTATAACCGTCTTAATTCGGTTCAGTTTGCAGAATTTCCGTTCTCTCCCCTTGTTCATCGAGTAGCATAAAATCGCAGATGGGGAAAGGAGCGCTAATACGCTAATAAAAGGCCTAATGAAAAGTAATTTTTCATCATATGTGATGGTAACTGGTCGAGTAGTTCCTGAAATGCGATGTAAGCTTGTAAAAAAATTGTTTTTGGGACAGAACATTTCTAACTGCAATGGATTATTAAAGATTTAATGTAGAAAATTAAGTGCTAACTATTGGTACCTAGGTTCACCAATTTAGAGTTTAATAGGCTTGATTGTAACAAATATATGGTGTTTATATGTTGATACAAGCATATCAACACAGTTACAAAAGTAATGAAGGATTATGTATATATTTAGGCGAAGCCCTTGGTAGTGAGGTNACTGGTCGAGTAGTTCCTGAAATGCGATGTAAGCTTGTAAAAAAATTGTTTTTGGGACAGAACATTTCTAACTGCCATGGATTATTAAAGATTTAATGTAGAAAATTAAGTGCTAACTATTGGTACCTAGGTTCACCAATTTAGAGTTTAATAGGCTTGATTGTAACAAATATATGGTGTTTATATGTTGTTACAAGCATATCAACACAGTTACAAAAGTAATGAAGGATTATGTATATATTTAGGCGAAGCCCTTGGTAGTGAGGTNTACAAGCATATCAACACAGTTACAAAAGTAATGAAGGATTATGTATATATTTAGGCGAAGCCCTTGGTAGTGAGGTTGTAAGTGGCTGGGCTGCAAAATCCCCTTTCTCAACAAATTTTGTTTCCATAATCTAACCGACCATTCGAAAATACTTTTGCTTGCTTCTGATACTTACTATGAAGAATTGGCAGCGAGTAAATCAAGTCCTGCCACAAATACTTGCTTTCAGAATTTGCATAATGATTTTCGTGATTTATACCACCGCAACTAAAGAACCCGTGAAATAACTTATATATATATATATATATATATACATATATATATTGAGTTAATGCAACCCGCATCAAGTATGTTTATTAAAACCAAAGACGAAATCCGAGAAATTAATATCGTCCTGTTCCGATTTAAATTCCAGTTGTAATTGAAGTCCATGGCACAGCAATTCGACATTTTTATGAAGACGCATTTGTTCCTGAGTGCAAAAGCACTCAGACTACGAATTTTACAAACAGGTATTGAAACATTTTCAGAATCGTAGTGTTTTGAGGGAAATGTTTGGGCGACGCTCAACAGCTGAGGTCTTAAGCGTATTTGGGGATATAGTGAAGCGGAGACTGAGCAGCAGTGGAACGCAATGATGAGGAAATGTGGGAGTACCCCGAGAAAATCCATCTACCAACGGTAAAGTCTGCTGGCAGGTCAGTGATCTGAACGGTACACCACTGCGCACGCAAGAAGTTTTCATTTGTTTGATAAACGAAACACTTAAGGTAACAGCGGGTTAAACTATTTTCGGCTTAAGCATTAAAAAAAAGGAATTCTCTTATTTAAATATTACAAAAAAATATTATTCCCGCTTATTCTTCTCATTGTATGGCACAAACCTCGCTGCTCTGCAGAATTCCCTCACTACAACTCAGACTCGGAGAGGGTTATTAAGCAGAGCCTCTTGTAACAATGGCGCGTGTTGCTGTACAGTCACACGCACGCAAGGGCCGCACCTACTGGCAGCTATTTCCAGCTTTTGAGGTCAAGAAGCGCGAGAGCGATAAGGGAGACTTTGCTATGCGCGCCAAGTGCGACATCGCCGCTAAGCGCAGGGCTCTGAACTAGTGTGCAGTGTTGTCGTCGTGTTGCGTTTGTCTTTGCGACTTTCAGCGGTGACCCCTTTCATTTTACTGGTAAATAGTCCTTGGGAAAGTTCAGTGCAGGGCCCTCGAGTATTTATACATGTATCTGACTCGTATCTCTTGAGATACATCGCTTTGAAAAAGCCGCTTGTAGCTGCGCTGGAGTGCTGTGAAAAGTTCATTCCAATGTAGACACCTCACAAAAAGTTTGTAATATTGTGACGAACTGCAGTTTGGGTGGTGGGAGTTACCTAGTTCTTTTGTGATCAACATCAACACTTTGATTGCAAGTATGCCACGGCGTGTTAGGTACCTGTACAATGCACATGGAGGCCATGCATGGTACTCAGCTGCAGTGGGAAGGTACAAACCCTCCCTCGGCACAGACACCATTACATTACTTTTGTTATTCTTTCGTGTCTCTTTGTCTGTGATATTGGAAAATCACGAATTTCACGTTTTTTATCGGCACCGTTGGTAATTTCTGATTTCTATGCTTTCTTTTGTATATATTCCATACTGTTTTGCATTCTGTACGTATTAGAAATCTTTTCTGAAGTGTTGACGTGACGTCTTCAAAGCACATAATAGCTTTCGTCCGAAGCGTGTGCTCATTTTTGTAAATAATCACATTGGACACACGTTTAATAGTTTTGCGGAGAAATGTGTATGTAAAAAACTCTGCATCGCAAACGCCAAGTAGATGGGCACTTTGAGGGGCCCGCATACCCGGTACTCGATCTGCGTCGCAGTGTGTTTGTGATGCACGCTATGAAAACTATCTGTTCCACAAGTGCACAGCGTGTTTGTACACGAAAAGAAATGACATTTTCCACACCAGGGCAGAATACAGCTTTCAACATATCGCCCTTATTGCAAACCCTATTTAAAGCTCGTCATCGTGGCCAAAAACGACGTGGCCAAGACTGTTAAAACCAAAAATATTTTGGACGAATTCCTGCGTGCCTGGCACAGAGTCCGGCATTGAACTTTGCAACTAACTTCCTATTGGATGTTTCCGGTAGAAACCGAGCACTTTCGAAAGCCCTGCCTAAGATCTACTTGTTAGAATATTGTATATTTTCCCACCATTGTAAAATTAACATATCCATAGGTCTAGTCACGTTTTTCATGCGTCGGTTAAGCAAAACTGTGAAATTATTAGAAATTTAAGTATTGGACAAATCTGCTATTTCTTAAACTTGTGTGAATTAAATAAAACGGGAAGCAAAATAAATTATTTTAGTATTCACAGATGCTTACCTAACGCCTTTAATTAAACGTTAACAAAAGGAACTATTTTTCTCTCCGTCATTAGCAAGTTCACTGTGCTCATGTCAATCATTGTAGTCGTTAAAATACATGCAGGAAGGCGTAGTGACATTTTCCAATCGATCATTTCAAAANGCTCATGTCAATCATTGTAGTCGTTAAAATACATGCAGGAAGGCGTAGTGACATTTTCCAATCGATCATTTCAAAAGTGCTTAGTTAACTGTGAACATCATATACTAAGAAAATTATACGGTAATCAATGAAAGTCCCGTAGGTACACGCAATACAAGAACTCTACATGCCAGCTCAAACCCCTGCACGTAACGGCGATGAAGCGCTGGGCGCGCGTGGCAATCTCACCCTTATCACTCCCGTGCTTCTCGGCCTCAAACGCTGAAAACAGCTCCAGGTGGACGGAAGCCTCAAGAATACAGAAGCGGAACAGGGGTTTCTACTGCGACCTCCAGCCGCACACGCCAGCAAAAATACGTTACTGGGATGTGGGAACGCCCTTCGTCAAACGGCGCCTGGTGACCTACTCGCTATCCGGCAGGCCGGCAAAAAGAGAACATTTCGTATCATAGAGTAACCAATCAGACGAGACTCGTCCCCCGTGAGTTTCTATGTGTGCAAATTTGTGTGTGTGTTTTGTTATAATCAGTTAAAAATACTTCTGTAGTCGCTGTGAAATAATACCACTGACATCCAAAAATATACCACGAGAAATCGTCGCAATTAGACGAATGTTTTTTATTTCGCTCAGTATGGTCAAAAATGCAAAACAGTAAATTTTTTTTACTCAGCACGTTTTCCTGTTGATTTTCCTGGGCGTTGCACACAGCTAGACTTGCCAGTGGTGCAAACAGTATTTTGTTTCAGGAGAGGTTCGAAAGAAGATTTAGCTTGATTGACCTAGAACTATTGCGATTCACTTTCTTTATTTCTAACAATTCACTTTTGTGTGCGATCGATATTTTTCTTCATTTGATTTGTTATCGGAAGAGTAACAAAGCGATTGCTAACTTGCCAGGGGCCGCGGTGGTGTAGTGGTTAGGCAACTCATCTCCTACCAAGGCGAACCGGGTTCGATTACCGGTGGGTTCGCCCCCGAATTTTCACATATGGCAATTGTCCCGGGCGATGCCGCTGGTCGGCGGGTTTTCTCGGGGATCTCCTGGTTCCCCTGCCCTTGCACTCCGGCGCTGCTCCATACTCACCTCTCTTCGCCCTCGTCGGCTCTCAAGACCTCAATGTAAAGAGCAACCCAGATATCTTCACTTACTCTTCACGCTAACTTGCTAAAAGACCTCGCCGAATAGAAGCAGCACAATATTTTACCAATCAATGAAGTTGCGTNACTCTTCACGCTAACTTGCTAAAAGACCTCGCCGAATAGAAGCAGCACAATATTTTACCAATCAATGAAGTTGCGTATTTATTAGGTATTAAATAGGGCTCTGGACGAGGTCTACACACCCCCTTGTCCACGCGATACGCCATTAGAACTTACGTAATCGAAGGCCGACCGAAACCGGAAGATGACCCGACCTTGCTTCGCACGCCCTTAAACTTCCGCCCTGCTAAGGAGCATCAAGCGGCCATAAACACCGTGTTCTCCCGCGGAGGACCTTTTTTTTGCCGCCCTCCGCTAAAAAGCCCTGGCTGCCGCTATCTTCCCCAACTTACCTTCCTCACTCCCCTCAGGAGAGGGTCATGTGTTTATTTTTTTTTAACCCCCTCCACCCACTCGCGGGCTCATGTCTAATTCATGGCTGAGGATATCAATAATGCAGGAGGCAGCTCCCGCCCCGCGGATAGGACAAGGACGCAGGGGGGGATGTGGAAAAGGGAGGGAAAGCGATGGAAAGTGTTTGCGCACGCACTTTTCCACGCGCCTACGTCGGCCGCCTCGCCGCAAGGCCAGGTTACCTTTAATGGAATACCAGGGATTACGGCCTGAGCCCGGCCACTTAGAAGGTCGTGCAACCCCTACACCGTTTTTTCTTTCATTTATATTTTTTATGTAATACATTGCCCACAGATGCACGTGCTTTGACGTCAACTCCGAGAAGTATTTCTTCAGTTCAAATTTCTGTTACGAGTTTAATTTTTACGTCTTTAACGAAGGTAACTAGTCTGTTTTGGTCACACACATTAAACAATTAAACCGAGAATTGTAAAAAATATTTAAGTTTANAACGAAGGTAACTAGTCTGTTTTGGTCACACACATTAAACAATTAAACCGAGAATTGTAAAAAATATTTAAGTTTCTAGCAATTCCACTAAATCATATTTTTTTTAATTTTTACTAATAATTCATTGGAACCTATTTGAGAGGTTATTTTGGAAACAAAGCACATACGAGTGCTTCACTGGTATACCTTCGGACTCGCATTCGGGAGGNATAGCAATTCCACTAAATCATATGTTTTAAAAAATTTTTTACTAATAATTCATTGGAAACTATTTGAGAGGTTATTTTGGAAACAAAGCACATACGAGTGCTTCACTGGTATACCTTCGGACTCGCATTCGGGAGGACCCGGGTTCGAATCACGTTCCAGCCCTCTTGATTTCGGTTTACCATGATTCCCCAAAATCACTCCAGGCGAATGATCGAACGGTTCCGATTTCGATTCCTTCCCTGTTTAGGCTTCTCTGAGCAACTTGCTCCTTCTCTAATGACCTTAATGAAGCATTAAGACATACCTACATCACGTTACTGTGGTCGTTAGTTAACAGCTCATAAACTGATGAATAAGTGTATAATAATATTGCTTATTGAAATAACTGATCCAGATTTACAGTGTTGACAGGCAGCTGATGTACGTAGTTCTCAGACAGCAAAGTGGAGTAATGTACGTGCGTTTAACATAATTCATAGTAAATCCCTATAGAGAGAAGTTCACTGAAAACACATCTACGTTTTCAGAGAATACAGTAGAGTACTGAACACTCATTTCACCGATTCATAGTTAATCACTACAAAAACGTCGTCTGCTTAAAATACCACTACGTTCTCAGAGAATACAGTAAACACCTGTTTAGATAAAATCGCACTGGTAAGGAACAGTTTATATTAGTCCAGTTATCCGGTTTCTTTTTGAGAACGTCTGTAACGAGCGTTCGTGCAGACAGTTTGTAGGAATAGAAAGATNAGATTTACAGTGTTGACAGGCAGCTGATGTACGTAGTTCTCAGACAGCAAAGTGGAGTAATGTACGTGCGTTTAATATAATTCACAGTAAATCCCTATAGAGAGAAGTTCACGGAAAACACATCTACGTTTTCAGAGAATACAGTAGAGTACTGAACACTCATTTCAACGATTCATAGTTAATCACTACAAACACGTCGTCTGCTTAAAATACCACTACGTTCTCAGAGAATACAGTAAACACCTGTTTCGATAAAGTCGCACTGGTAAGGAACAGTTTATATAAGTCCAGTTATCCGGTTTCTTTTTGAGAACGTCTGTAACGAGCGTTCGTGCAGACAGTTTGTAGGAATAGAAAGATNAGTCCAGTTATCCGGTTTCTTTTT
This sequence comes from Clitarchus hookeri, assembly GCA_002778355.1. NCBI lineage: Eukaryota > Metazoa > Arthropoda > Insecta > Phasmatodea > Phasmatidae > Clitarchus > Clitarchus hookeri. The sequence continues at coordinate 600,328 of NQII01000264.1, forward strand.
GAGAACGTCTGTAACGAGCGTTCGTGCAGACAGTTTGTAGGAATAGAAAGATCCGCACGCAGATGTAAAAGCCGCGCTGGTGCGCGGGACAGGACATTAATCTTTATTATAATGCGACGGAGAGTAAGGAAGGGTCCCCGACGAGGAACAGGAGGACCCCACATGAGAAAGATTGCAAGGTGCTCGTCACGGCCCTCTGGGCCGGGCGAGAATTCCCCCTTTGTATCGACCGCCCCCCTAGGACTGGGAAGAGGCGAGCGGGTGCAAGGAGAACAAGATGGAACAAATTGCCGGGAGACACACCACCAATCTTCTGCCGGCTTGATTGATATCAACTCGCTCCCATTGAACCGGCCCCGCCCACCCCATCTCTAGTCGCTCTCTGCCGGGGCCGCCGAGTGTTGACACACGTTGCAGCCGACACGCTCATCAGAGCCGTCATAAGTCTTCCGCCGTGAATAGGCGCTTCCCTTCAACCCACCCCGCTCTACAATCGCCACTCCGCGACACATTTATAACAGTGGAGTGTTATCCGAACTGGTATTGCTCTTCTGCCCTCCAACCGCCGGGACATGCTTGTTCCCTTTGATAGATTCATCTCCTTTTCCTCTCCGAGCTCTCCTTTCGCGTGCATCTCCGAGAAGATTTCTCTGTTACCGGAAGCGTGTATACCGTACGCTGGAAGAAGATCTCGTTTTACCACACGCTTCCTCGTTAGTGAAGACTGTTCACGGTTGAGGGATTGCATTTGGAAAGAACCAGTGGAAAAATACTTGCCAATATCTACGTAAAAGCTATNGACTGTTCACGGTTGAGGGATTGCATTTGGAAAGAACCAGTGGAAAAATACTTGCCAATATCTACGTAAAAGCTACAGTGCACACACACCTGCTTATAGCCTTGAAGTTGGCAGACAATAAAAATAAAAAAACCCTAAGATATGATGTTTTGCGAGTGTATGGTTTAAAGTTATGGTGAATGAAGTTTACTGTTTCTATTTAATACACTCTAGAGTACCAGTTCGCAAAATGAGTAACACATTTACACTTCTAACACTTCAATGTCGCATGAATAAACATATAGGACAAGGATACAAAGAGAGAACAAAAATAATTCCTAAGCAGTGTGGCGTTTATGACGTCACATGAAAGAAATTTTAACACGTAATATAATTACTTATTCGTTTTATGTTTTTATAGGATTGTTAAAGTTTGATGTATCTTTAGAAATTTAATGTTAGTGACAAGAAACGGCAGGTAAATTAAGTAAGTCGAGAGTAAGTTTAGCAGGAATGCTACTAATTGTTCAGAACTATGAGCAATAGAGGTGCAGGAGAGTTGCTACACGGGAACGCTGGTGGTTATGTTGCCTGCGCTAAGTGGAGTCACTTGTTAGCAGGTAGCTGTCAACCACAGACTAAAGAAGAGGTAGACTGCTTGTTCGTCTTCTGCGCATGCGCCCAGCATTGACCTACCCCAAAGCAACACAACTTCCAAAGTCACATGGTCGACTATGAAGAACGTGCTTGTTGATTCTCAATTTTCAAAAGACAAACACTTTTTGCATGAACAGAATACTTTTATTTATTTGAATTTAACGAAACTGCATTTAAAATTGGTTAGAGGAAGTATATATATACAGTACATCTCAAAGCACTTGTATACTTATCAGTGTTGTAACCTCAAATGCAATCCCTGCTGTCTCTGCTAGTCGTGTTGGCAGAAGAGCAGTTCAGTGTTGGAACACGGAGAGCGGTCGTGCGCAGGCAGCGAGATCGGTCCACCACATCTTTAGTTTATGGAAGGAACGAGCCGATCAGCCGTGGCAGCGAGAGTTTGGAGGACAGTGACGGAGAGCCGGTTCCATCATGTATCGTGGACCACCAGTGTCATCAGAAAACTGTGAGTTTCGAACATAACTTTACGTCAAGTGAATAGCCGTGTTGGACAACGAGGCAATGAACAATTATAAAAATGAAAGTCTCCAAAAAATCTTGCCAGTTGACAACCTCAAGTCAAATGTGTCCACAACGGAGACGCGTTTCATCGAATCNGCGAGAGTTTGGAGGACAGTGACGGAGAGCCGGTTCCATCATGTATCGTGGACCACCAGTGTCATCAGAAAACTGTGAGTTTCGAACATAACTTTACGTCAAGTGAATAGCCGTGTTGGACAACGAGGCAATGAACAATTATAAAAATGAAAGTCTCCAAAAAATCTTGCCAGTTGACAACCTCAAGTCAAATGTGTCCACAACGGAGACGCGTTTCATCGAATCCATAAAAATAATAATTTTACTTTTTAAGTTTCACTAACAGCAGATATGCTCCGACAGTTTATATTGTGAATGGTTGCGTATGAGAGTGTCCAGGAACTCCGGAGTGCGGCAGCGTAATGATAGCCCGATTCTTCACCGGTTATACGTTTTCAAGTGAAGTTTTCGCTTCAGTAGGGTTTTCAAAAGTGCTCAATCAACCACGAAAAACCTGTAAACTTTAGAAAAAAATTATTTCAAAGTGAACATGAACTTGATTCGTGATCGAAAAAAAAAATATTTTTTTTTTACTATAATTTTCTTTTATATCTGGTTTACTGGTGATTTTAAACAATTACATTGTTTTTTCTTCTTGTTAATTGCGTATTATTACGACTGATGCAGCCAAGCGTCTATAATTTATGGAAGGGAATAACTGATACTGGTATGTTCAGAACCTTAAATACGTTGTCACCATGGTAACTTCTGGTCTAGTTTGCGTAAAAGAGAAAGAAAGAATCTCGGCAACAGTCAGATTAAAGAAAAACATTACACTTTCATAAACATGTCGCTGATTTCTCCAGCTCTCAAGACCTCGATGTTAAGAGCAACCCAAATCTCTTCACTAATTAATTTCTCCAAATATGTATCATCATAAGCTTATCAGCAGCCGATTGTGAAGGACTCAGTCATCTACACAGAATTGTAACTATACTAGTGATAAACTATCTAATAACTAAATAACTATTCCAAAACAATTTTCGAAATAATATGTAGGAAATGCCCTTAACCGCAAATAAAAATTCTGTAAGAAAATATGGTTCTTACTCATTAGCTTTCCGATGCATTAGAAGCAACTAAGTAAAGTGACGAAGACATCATTAATTTCTTATCGAATTGTTACCATTATTACCTGTTAAATTTTTGTAATTGTATGATGAGGATTGTGTTCATAACCTGTCGACGAAAGTTTCTAGTAAACTGCAGGAACGTTTCACAAACACTCATTGCCACATTATACAAGTTATAAATTATTTTTAATAACTAAATTAAAATAAAAGAAAAATAGCTTTTTATCTTTCAAAATGATAATACTCTGCCGCGCATTTACCACTATAAATCAGATTGTATCCGCTATGAACAATGCAGGTTTTAATGTACATAATATACTTATTAAAAAAAAAAATTATTATCAGCAGAAATATAGCAGGCGTATCGAAACTACAAATTTTTGTAGTTATTGTCCGTAACTTATAACATCGACTGATCCTATTTAGTGTTTGCAAGCGACAGGATTATTTTCTGTGAAACTAGTGAAACAATAAAAAATATCATATGGCATAGGTATTGGTTAAAATGTTTCATCGTATGGCCCAAACAATACATCGTGGTCAAACAAAGGCTGGTAGAGTGCCTCAATATCCAGGTATAATACAGCGTTTTACAAATGGTTAAAAAAGTTATAGCATGGACATATTTTACTTGAAATGGGCTGTACGCTTCAAACAAAATTGCTATTACTTCACATCGGCTGCGGAAACTGCGTCGAGCACACGGAAAAATACGCCACAATCGTCACTGGATGCAATAATGTGTCATGGACAATATCGACAGACACGTTTCGCAATATAGGAAGATTTGCAGTAACCAACATACATCGTTGCCGAGATTCGACCCTGGGTTATAGCAGTAGGTTATTTTCTTTGTGAGAAAGTAGTATTATGTGCAGTAAAAAGTTATGNGTTTATGACGTCACATGAAAGAAATTTTAACACGTAATATAATTACTTATTCGTTTTATGTTTTTATAGGATTGTTAAAGTTTGATGTATCTTTAGAAATTTAATGTTAGTGACAAGAAACGGCAGGTAAATTAAGTAAGTCGAGAGTAAGTTTAGCAGGAATGCTACTAATTGTTCAGAACTATGAGCAATAGAGGTGCAGGAGAGTTGCTACACGGGAACGCTGGTGGTTATGTTGCCTGCGCTAAGTGGAGTCACTTGTTAGCAGGTAGCTGTCAACCACAGACTAAAGAAGAGGTAGACTGCTTANTGTTGCCTGCGCTAAGTGGAGTCACTTGTTAGCAGGTAGCTGTCAACCACAGACTAAAGAAGAGGTAGACTGCTTATTCGTCTTCTGCGCATGCGCCCAGCATTGACCTACCCCAAAGCAACACAACTTTCAAAGTCACATTGTCAACTATGAAGAACGTGCTTGTTGATATNAAAGTCACATTGTCAACTATGAAGAACGTGCTTGTTGATATCTCAATTTTCAAAAGACAAACACTTTTTGCATGAACAGAATACTTTTATTTATTTGAATTTAACGAAACTGCATTTATAATTGGTTAGAGGAAGTATATATATACAGTACATCTCAAAGCACTTGTATACTTATCAGTGTTATAACCTCAAATGCAATCCATGCTGTCGCTGCTAGTCGTGTTGGCAGAAGGGCAGTTCAGTGTTGGAGCACGGAGAGCGGTCGTGCGCAGGCAGCGAGATCGGTCCACCACATCTTTAGTTTATGGAAGGAACGAGCCGATCAGCCGTGGCAGCGAGAGTTTGGAGGACAGTGACGGAGAGCCGGTTCCATCATGTATCGTGGACCACCAGTGTCATCAGAAAACTGTGAGTTTCGAACATAACTTTACGTCAAGTGAATAGCCGTGTTGGACAACGAGGCAATGAACAATTATAAAAATGAAAGTCTCCAAAAAATCTTGCCAGTTGACAACCTCAAGTCAAATGTGTCCACAACGGAGACGCGTTTCATCGAATCCATAAAAATAATAATTTTACTTTTTAAGTTTTACTAACAGCAGATTTGCTCCGACAGTTTATATTGTGAATGGTTGCGTATGAGAGTGTCCAGGAACTCCGGAGTGCGGCAGCGTAATGATAGCCCGATTCTTCACCGGTTATACGTTTGCAAGTGAAGTTTTCGCTTCAGCAGGGTTTTCAAAAGTGCTCAATCAACCACGAAAAACCTGTAAACTTTAGAAAACAATTATTTCAAAGTGAACATGAACTTGATTCGTGATCGAAAAAAAAATATTTTTTTTTTTACTATAATTTTCTTTTATATCTGGTTTACTGGTTATTTTAAACAATTACATTGTTTTTTCTTCTTGTTAATTGCGTATTCTTACGACTGATGCAGCCAAGCGTCTATAATTTATGGAAGGGAATAACTGATACTGGTATGTTCAGAACCTTAAATACGTTGTCACCATGGTAACTTCTGGTCTAGTTTGCGTAAAAGANTCACCATGGTAACTTCTGGTCTAGTTTGCGCAAAAGAGAAAGAAAGAATCTCGGCAACAGTCAGATTAAAGAAAAACATTACACTTTCATAAACATGTCGCTGATTTCTCCTCTCAACACCTCGATGTTAAGAGCAACCCAAATCTCTTCACTAATTAATTTCTCCAAATAGGTATCATCATAAGCTTGTCAGCAGCTGATTGTGAAGGACTCAGTCATCTACTCAGAATTGTAACTATACTGGTGATAAACTATCTAATAACTAAATAAATATGCCAAAACAATTTTCGAAATAATATGGAGAAAATGCCCTTAACCGCAAATAAAAATTCTGTAAGAAAATATGGTTCTTACTCATTAGCTTTCCGATGCATTAGAAGCAACTAAGTAAAGTGACGAAGACATCATTAATTTCTTATCGAATTGTTACCATTATTACCTGTTAAATTTTTGTAATTGTATGATGAGGATTGTGTTCATAACCTGTCGACGAAAGTTTCTAGTAAACTGCAGGAACGTTTCACAAACACTCATTGCCACATTATACAAGTTATAAATTATTTTTAATAACTAAATTAAAATAAAAGAAAAATAGCTTTTTGTCTTTCAAAAAGAGTAACATTCCTTTTCATCTCAAAATGAGTTTTACGCGCGAAATAATATTTCCCAATGATAATACTCTGCCACGCATTTACCACTATAAATCAGATTGTATCCGCTATGAACAATGCAGGTTTTAATGTGCATAATATACTTATTAAAAAAAAATTATTATCAGCAGAAATATAGCAGGCGTATCGAAACTACACATTTTTGTAGTTATTGTCCGTAACTTATAACATCGACTGATCCTATTTAGTGTTTGCAAGCGACAGGATTATTTTCTGTGAAACTAGTGAAACAATAAAAAATATCATATGGCATATGTATTGGTTAAAATGTTTCATCGCATGGCCCAAACAATACATCGTGGTCAAACAAAGGCTGGTAGAGTGCCTCAATATCCAGGTATAATACAGCGTTTTACAAATGGTTAAAAAAGTTATAGCATGGACATATTTTACTTGAAATGGGCTGTACGCTTCAAACAAAATTGCTATTACTTCACATCGGCTGCGGAAACTGCGTCGAGCACACGGAAAAATACGCCACAATCGTCACTGGATGCAATAATGTGTCATGGACAATATCGACAGACACGTTTCGCAATATAGGAAGATTTGCAGTAACCAACATACATCGTTGCCGAGATTCGACCCTGGGTTATAGCAGTAGGTTATTTTCTTTGTGAGAAAGTAGTATTATGTGCAGTAAAAAGTTATGATCCAATAAAACCACAAAAAAAAGTATTTTAAAAGTTTTCATTAAAATAATTTATAGCGTCGCTACAGAACATTTCCACATTTTTGTTATTAAACTTTGTTCCTTAAATAAAATTTCTGCATTGGGGTGATACTATTTTTAATCGTCGAGTGGTAAAAAAATATATTAGAAAATCGTGAAATTAAACTTTCTTTTTGAAATAATCAAATCAAAATTCTTGATATGGGTTCGAAATGAAAATGTGTCTTATTGCTGGACATAAACACGTATAGGTTTCATAAAGCTAGTTCAAATTTCCTACAAAATACACTTTATATTTCTAAGACCTCTAGTTGATTTTAAGGAGGAACAATATGCGAACACACATAGTTGATTTGATAACATGTCCTCTCGTCCGACTGAGAAGTAAAGCCAGCAACCGGAACAAAAACAAATCACACACGCGTCACTTTCACGGTATCACGCATGATTCTTCACCAAAACTGGAACCCAGCAGGACATGCTAAAAAATATTATAATCTCCGTCAGTNAGGAACAATATGCGAACACACATAGTTGATTTGATAACATGTCCTCTCGTCCGACTGAGAAGTAAAGCCAGCAACTGGAACAAAAACAAATCACACACGCGTCACTTTTACGGTATCACGCATGATTCTTCACCAAAACTGGAACCCAGCAGGACATGCTAAAAAATATTATAATCTCCGCCAGTGATTATAATCGAAGCCATTCCAGAATGATACAGTCGATCCCGGTGCGGAAGAAACAACTGCCAAAGATAACACGATGACGCCAGTCATAGAGAAATGTGCGCTAGTAAAACGCAATGTGTCCCTGAATGAAAGAATGAAATACACTTTGCACTGTAGTATAAACATAACCGACCGCCCTTTACGAAAAACGTCCGCTATTACAATAAGGTCCCCTGTCGCGCATTAAATGTGCAAAAATACACTGTACTAATGGCGCCGTTGTGATATATATATTTCAGCGTATTGCACATATACGACTACGATTTCAAATAAACTAGTTTCTTTCAGAAGTCGGGGGAAATTTTGCGCATAGGAATAACGACTGGCGTTTGTCTGGTCAGAGACGCCAGACTACCCTTGCGTCAGAGCACGCAGACTTCCTGCAGAAATAAGTCATGTTAGATAGCGTGTGTAAATGTTTTCGACCGTGTGACATGCATGCAATTAGAAGAGGTAAGAAAAATATTCGGAATGATTTTGGGATGAGATAAACTTCAAATGCGGAAATCCCGAATAAAGTTATTAAATTAATTTATTTTAGAACAATTATTTACTCGGATTATTTTCCATATTTTTGTCCGCCGCACTAGTAAATTTAATTCTTAGATACCAGAAAAAACGCCATATTGTTTCACAATACATATATTTAATTATTGCAAGCAAAGTGTGGATCTAACATTTATAGGTTTTCCTTGTTTTATTTTTATTACTGGCTTTTTTTTCTATATTTACATTTTTCTTTATACTTACTGGCATAAAGTGATTTAGCTAGGAAGTAACAGTTAAATTACGCTCTCTAAATTATCATAAAATATTACAAGCAAGAAGCGAACACGAAGCTGCCTGCTCTAACTGAAAATAAAAGACAATATTTTTTACCCCGCTTGTTTAAATAATGATGTATCCAGGGAACTTAGAGCACAACTTACTAGGAAGTTCTTGAAACTGCCCATTCATTCAGTGACAAAACTTATTAACGTGCAGCTGTAAAACAACTGTGGAACTGAAAAGCACCGTTTTCATTTTATTTTAGAATGAGTGCCTCTTGTGTACTGCCCAAATACTTTTATTTTGTGAAGAAAAGAATATATATATATATATATATATATATGTGTGTGTGTGTTATTAACTTTACCTCAAACCTACTAGAATAGTTCTATTACCTATTACTGTACTTCAAGAACAAATGTGATATTTTTGTTGTTTACAAGTCAGCGGCAAACAGTTTCGTCAATCAATGTGGGAAACTAATGCAGACAGTTATTAAAAATATTTTGACCTTTTATTACGTACCCTTATAAACTTTGTTGGCTTATCGCTTATTGAGCATACCAGTAATAGTGATAAACCTTTACCATATAAATTGCGTTCAAATAACATTTATACAAACGAAACGTTTTCATAGTTCCTGTGCCATCTATTAGCGACAACTAATGGCAGTTTTCGAATTTTCCATGCAACTTACGAGTACCAATTGTTGGTAAAACTATGACTGTTTGTCACTGAAGAAAATATACACGATTTAGTTTTATTCGGTGGCCTACACTCCCGCCGATTTGGTTTTAATTTAATTTGAAATCCTACAGTTTTCAATCCAGGTACTTAAGAATCGAAATTAAACGATAACTGTTTTCACCTGCAAAAATATATAATCGCATATGGCCATTTACGCTTTACTTGGTTGAGGAATGTTAAATGAGGATGTCTTTAAACTTATTAAATAAATGTTCTGAACATTAATTTAAAGTAAATTCTTGCGGTAAATTAAAGCATTCCCAACTTCATTTTGGGGTTTCAAAAGAAATGTATGTAATACAAAAAATTACAGTTTGTATTATTCTTAGTCGCATCATACGGTTACGAGGAATGCAATTAATGTCAACGAAGTCTCCTTAAAAACATTGATTTTTAGGCACCGTTTGAATAAAAAATGTAGCGAAAAAAATAAGGATAACAATTAATAAGTATTGCAGTCGGACTCCTCCGCCTATGACACTCATTTGTCCCTTTGGCAGCACGGCCCATTCGCCGGTTGCTCTTTGTGGTCGTTCCGAATTGAAATACCTGGCAGAAGCGACAAGTGACTGAGATAGTCCCGGGCCAACGGACTATCAAGAGGGTGGTGGGGGGTGAGACATTGAGTGAGAGAGAGAGAGAGAGGGAGAGCGAGGGGTTAGTTTGATTGGTTGGGAGAGGTGGTTGAGGTGGGGGTCGTGTTGTGGGGAGGAAGAGAAAGAGAGAGAGGGAGCGAGAGGAAGACACCAGGGTTTGTCAAGGGGGTGAGGAAGAAGGGGCTAAAAATAGCACGACAGACACGCGAAGCGAGTCACACGACTGTGCGAGCTCACACACTGACACACACACGTACACGCGGACGATTCTCTCCTTCCCTCCGCGGGGCTTGCGCGCATGCGCAGACCTGCCTGGGGCAGAAATCGATGATTCCGAATCCCCGTCCCCCTTCTACTTGTGCCGCCCCCTGTAGACTTGGCCGCGCCGCGCGGCCCTGCCCGTAGCCATGACGACGAACGCCAGGTACCGGAGAAATTGCACCGCACCCCCCCCCCCC